>JAOWAR010067666.1:0-12767 GCA_028571005.1 Clathrina lutea
AAGTCCTTCAGAAACTTCATGGCACTACTACTGATAACGTTAGTTGAAGATTACATGCAAGAATAACAAAAGCATTTTTTTTCATTCAAATGATTATTTTACGAAAGTTAGGATCCTCTTATAAATTTCTTTTTTACAGAGTAGAACTACACTGTAGAGCGGCTGAAAAGAATTATCAGTCAGTCCACATGCTTAAGAAGAGTACTTGCGTGGATCAATTTCTTCAAGTCTTCCCCAGTCATTGACCTGCAATGCTGTCCAACTCACTCGTACGCACTTTCTGTGTGATGAATGCACGCACACAGCACTGCTTTCTCTCTCCTTTTCTCTTTCTGTCTCTCACGCACGCACTTGACTTTTACTTGGAAACAATATAGTTCTGCCTCCAGTGTCTCACTTGTTCTGTGTCTTCCTTTGAGAAAGAGGAAATCTTTTCCGACAGTTGGTAGCTTTAGAATAGAATTTCCCGCTGTCTTCATACATGCCGTGATTGTCAGTCATCATTCATCTGAGAATTCACTCACACTAACGAAAGTGGACCTGGGAGTCTGTTCGCCTTCCGGAACATTCCGGCGTATTCCATGAAGCCTGCACATCAAAATGTCAAGGTCGCCGCCGGTGAAATCCGGGGGAATGATGTAGCAGTGAGTGCTCTGAAGCAATGGTGGAAGATCGAAAGGCATCGGAAGGATTCCAAGATAAACAGGGATAAATTTCGTCTTGTCTTCTGCACATTCAAAGATCCCAATTTCTGTGTTGATGACCTGAATACCTTCTCCAATCAAATCGCAGGTAAAGGCTGCTCCAGCATCTTGAAACATGATATAAGGATGCTCCTTATCCAAAATCATTATCGTGAAATTCAAATCTTGATCAGCCATAATTTCCTCCACCCAGGGGATGATGTTGTTGTCAAGAACTTCTTTTCCTTCAAATTGATCAAGAATTACATTCACGTGGCAAGACTTTTGAAGGTGTTCAGCAAATGCGCGCACCATATCATTATGGGCAACTGAAAACCGAGAGTAACTTATATAGACATTCGGAGTCGCTGTTGAGAGGCAGGAACTTGTTGAGCTGGTTCGCCCTATGACAAGAGAAAAAGTAAGAGACACAATGAAAAGTCATCAAGGTGGAAATTTTCATTTCCCTTAGCTCACCGTAGTCAAGAGCACCGTAGTCAAGAGCATATCTTCCTGTATTTACACATATACATCGTGTAAGCAGCTCAGACGTGCTATCAACATTGGTCTGAGCTGCTTTGAGGGGGGACACCGGCCAAAAGAAGTAATTTGCCTATATCCACTATTTTTGAGACGGGGCAAAACAACTCGTATCATTTCGAATGGGATCGGGTAAAACAGTTATAAAAAAAAGTCCTTGTCGGGTGCTGTGCTGAGGTCATGTAGCCGTGAAACACCCCTACAGAACTGTGTGACGTCACTGACGCTCACCAGAGTGATTGGTGTGGTAATCATTCCATGTTTAATTGAAGAATTAGTGACAAGAGCAGTTGGTCTCTAGAAGTCCAAGAGAAAGTTCCTTCAAAGGCCTCTAACACCTTTAAAGCAAACTTTATATCTGACACTAATAGTAAAGGCAAGGCATGAATGGTAACTCTGAGACTAGCTTTGCAGAGCTATATCGTGTCAATGGACTAGGAGTTGTCATACAGAGGGCTTGCCTCATGTGCTAATCAAGAAGGAGACAGAAACATAATGCGATTGAAAGGGAGAAGAGAAATAACTCGCTCGTGATCTTTTCGCGACTTTCCAGTCGAACGACAGACTGGCATCTTGCAGCCAATGCCATGGAAGCCAATGAGAAACTAATGTGTTTGCTGCAAGGAAAATGTTGAGCCAATGATGAAATTGACAGCTTTTGATCATGAGACGAGAAATTGTTTTTTTCTTGTTTTTGAATCCCTTTTCTTGGTTTGGATGCTTGGACATTGATGTTTTGAATGCGACTCCGACCTGGAAGATATTTGCTTGACAACTCTAAGCAACAAGAACGTATTCATCCATGCTTTCATGCCTTGCGAGCTCTCCCCTGACCCCCACACTCTCAGGGTATTTGATAAGTTATTTCCTGACAGTTTACATGTTTACATGGTGGCCCAGGGTTGTTCTTGGAAATGAGTTTGCTGCCACATGAGTCATGCGGAAAGACCAGATTATCTTATCCATCCCTAACTTCAGACCAGGCCCGGGGTTAAAATTTTTAGGAGCCAGCCCTTATTTTGCACTTGTTCCGATTTTTGTCTTGTCAGCACTAGTTGTTCATGGCTTTAACTGGCAGCTCTGTAGGACTTCCGTCTGCTTGGACAGACATGCTGTACATATGCCAGTGGCAATTTGGGCACTTTTCGCTTTCGATGTCCATAGTTCACTTGGTGAATGTCCTGCATGATCAGACTCGGCAACATTGTTCCATATGTTAGCAAGCAGAAAAATTGAATGTTAACATGTTGCTCACGTATTCCTCCCAAGCACCCGGAGAGACACTATTCAATTGTTTCAAAGTATATTAAGTTAATATTTCAATTGTTTACATTGTTTCCAACTAAGCTTTATGAAACTATTGCTTCAATCTGCAAGGATGCTTTCTTACTTGCATTAATTGAGGCTTCGTTCTCGAAGAGCCCAATATCTCGGCTGAGCTGAGGATGACTCGTGATCAAAGCACGGTGAAATGGTTCTTGATATTGCTGAGGGTTGCTCAGGACAACTGTAAGCAGAGCGTCTGCCCGCTCAACGTCACTCTCGGCATCGATCACTACTTTGTAGTCTCTGCTGTCCAGTTCGATAGCCTTCATTGAAACAAGGATGTTGACGATTTCTAGGGCTCTCAGCTTTTGAACAACCTTGTCATGATGTTTGCACAAAATCTCCATACAGCCATCTGGTTAGAATATGCCAGAACCAAAATGTACATCAGTTTTTTTCTTTCAAACAAAAAAAAACAGTAAATTATGTAAGGAGGCACG
The DNA here is from genome assembly GCA_028571005.1 of Clathrina lutea. NCBI lineage: Eukaryota > Metazoa > Porifera > Calcarea > Clathrinida > Clathrinidae > Clathrina > Clathrina lutea. Next base: position 2,990 of record JAOWAR010067666.1, read on the forward strand.
GACAGCGACAAGCTAGAAGTCTAACAGAGGAAATTTTGCTTTAGGTTAGACCAGGACTTTGACAATGTCCTATGAAAACACACTCTCTCTCTATCGATAATTGAAATCATGTATGGTCAAACGATCAACAAAATAGATAAAACATGATGAAGCTGCCACATGCAACGATTTAACGATAATTAAATCAGACCATTCCCGCACAGTGAGTTGCTCATGTTTTAAGAAACCGTGTGCGCATGGAGCTACCTGAGGTTTAGAGCATTACGTTTGCCTTCTGCCATCAGCCTTCTCCCTGCTTCCGCAAAGAGCTTGGACGCAGCCTGTGCTTAAATTGACACCTTTTCATATTAAAACTAAAAACTGGCTGAACTGGGAAAAAAAATCAAAGAAAGGAGAATTGAAAACTAAACGCTGAGCCTCGAGAAACGCATGGCAACAGAAAGAACTTGACGTGTAAGGCAGTAGAATTCTTCTTCCTAAGTCCCACCTCCCCCCCCATAAAAAAAACACCTGCCAATGCCAGGATCGAAGTTGAAGTGCTATGACGTTCCCAAGTAGGTGACGGGGTGGGGAGGAATCAGACGTGCACCAGGAGACTGTGCACACTGACTCTAGTGTTGATTCTGCTACATTTCGCTTGTTGCAAGGTGGGGCTAGAACTGCAAGTGATTTGAAAGCCCATTAGAAATGCAAATGATCGCTTGCACGTATGAGAAATAGACCAGCCCAGGCAGACCGAGACTGAGAGTTGAGAAATTTCAGGTTGTTCATCTGAGCATTAGTCTGGGATAACCAGTTTTTAAGACAACTTCACAATTTTTCTTAATATTGCTCCTTGGCTTTTGCCTTGAGCACTCTCACTGGAACATTCCATGCTGCTGGGAATTCTCCAAGGTTCACTGCTTTGGTGATTTGAGCTATCTTGGTGTTGTATGGGGCATCCCACGAGCACAAAGCTGATGGGAGAGCCAAAAAGTCCCAGCCTTGTTGCAACCTCTTCTCAAATTCTAATCAGTCTACAAAGTTCAAAACCGTATTGACTGGATTAAGGCCTCTTCACTTCAGTCCCAAAGGGGCACATATAAATCTGACTTACTGATCTAAGCTTACTCATGAAGAACATGCACATGATCGCTCAGACAAAAAGGAAAAGGAAGACATTTGAATGAGGAAAAGAAATTTTCCAACAGCTCACCCTGGTTGCTCCATAGAGTGCGCCTTTTGGGCCTGTTTAATTTTCTCTTGTGCCACACGACAACGAACAATGTTAATGAAAAGCAGAAGAGCAGTACAATCCCAACTGCCAACCCAGGAACAACCTCTCTGGTCACAGAGTGTGAAGATGGCGAGGTTGTCTTGTCTGAAAAAAACAGAAAAACACGATGATAAAGCGCAATCACCAAGTGGAAGAAGGAACAAGTGAAAACGTGGCCAAAAATGTTAGCGAAATCAAACTCTGCCATAGTCTTAAAGCAAGTGGTATGCTCGTCGAACCACGACAGGCATCAAACTTTACACATCTTGCAGAGACTGCAGTCAGCCAGCTGTCACAGATCTAGAGGCAGACTGCTATTTAAAAAGCTTTTACAAAATAATGGCCGGTGCAGCTAGATCTGTTCACCCCAGAAGTGGCTAACTCGGCTTACGTCAAGTATCACACAGCACTTGCAGATCAAACTACATCAGAACTGACACTTGGTTTCTACCATGCCAGCTTCTGGGAGACTGGTCATCATGAGAAAGGGTTGTACTCTGGAGAACATCTCGAGCTCCCTGCATTTCTGGTGTAACAAGCACAGCCTGGAGAGAAAAGGAAATCTCTAACTGAAAACAGAACAAAAAGAGACGGGTGCGGGAAGGAGTGGATCGGCCTACCTTTGTGAATAGACAGGCAATTAATATACATCGAAAGTCGTACAACACTCGATGGATGGATACACACTCACAAGGAATGTTTGTGGAACCACCTAGGGTTCCTATGAGCGGTGGGGCGCTGGGAGAAATGATTTACATTCTATTTTGCTAGTTCTGCGTTGGTTGGTTGGTTCTGCCCCTCGAACCTTCTTCTATACCCCTCACCTTTGACAAGGAGAAAAGAAGTTGCAATGGAGGATTGTTGGGATTCGTCAACAATAGCACCGTTCCGTGCGATGCAGCTGTAATTTCCAGAATCTGATTTGTGAAGGTCTGTGATGGTGAGAATGTGGCTGAACTTCGTGTGTGTGACAAGCATTCTATCACCACTCAGTTGAATACGGCGGCCGGGAGCATTCTTCGTCCAATTGACTTCCACAGGTGTATCACCATACACGGTGCAGTTGAACTTGAAAACTGAGCCAACCGTGGCTGCAACAAATGGTGGAACCCTTGGCTCGGGTGGAACTGTTGAGCAGAACCAGAGAAAAACTCTTTAGAAGATTTCCCCAATGACTATGCAACGAGCAAACGAAAATTGAAACCAAAAATTAGAAAGTGTGCATGATGAATTTTATCCTGATGTTGGCAAGCTACCTGCAGCACTCACCTTGAACAATGAGCTCTGCCTTGGCGTCAGATTCCCTTCCATTGAATTTTGCTTTGCACCGGTAGAAACCAGCATCTGATGCGCTCACATTCTTCACGGTCAGCAACCTGCTGTCAGCGGAGAGCATATACTTCGTGCTGTTCAAGATGACCTTGGAGAATATCCATTCATATGAAACAGCATCTTCGAGGCCAGGACAGGAGCAATTCAGAGTTGCACTTCCCCGCTGAACTGCAAAAGTCTTTAAAGGGCTGACAACTGCGTATCCTACAGGGCAGAGTTGATCGAGACTTCTGTGGTCCACAAAAAACATGGGCTTGGGAAAGCAAATCAAAAACAGCACGAAGAAAACCAAAAACGCAAGGAAGAAAACTAGAGCCCTTCCCATGAGCAAGGCACACGCAATGCCGAGTTGTTTAACACTTCTGAGTGAGAGAAGTAAAAGAAAAAGAACAGGTCTACATGTGAGTTTCACAAGTATATGTTATTCTTATCACATGCTACTTTTAGCACTGATCAAGATCACTTTTATCAGGGAGAGCTTACCCCTGGGCATGGCAGGCTTACCTGGAAACGTAAAGGAGAATTTGGAACTTGAAGGTGACCTGTTTACGCTGCAGATATCACCACCAGGACCCACGCAGCGCTTGAACATTGACTGGGCCTGGAATAAATAGTTTACGGGAAGAATTAGAACAAAGAAATATGCCTTAATATGTACAAACTAGTGTTGTAATCGGGAAGTTGGGAGCACATCCTAACCGAAAATTGTTGGGTTATCAGGTAGCAGATGAAACAAAAATAACCTGTTCAGGTAATTTGCCCCTCTTTTCGACCGCAACCCTGGTTGCCATTGTGGCCACAGATACTATGAGAGTGCACGTGCCGCTTTAGTTGAACAGCTACCATTTGGTACGGTATGCTCTCAGCTAGCAGAGCTGCAGAGCATGACCACATGTTACATTCCTAGCGTATGCATCGCATTTGCGCCTTCGCGTGACCTATCTGACATACATCGCCCGCGTTCTGACACTCTGCTTAAACCATCGTGGACGGAACTCTTCAAAAACAAGAAACACTATGCGTATAGCTGTTGTTTGTAATAGGACCATAGCCACCCACCAGTGGCTTCGCGAAAACAACTCAGAAAACAAGAGAACCATCGTTGTTACACCTTTGCGTGCCTATCTATTCGCAAAAACAGGACGAAAATGAAAAAAAAAAAGGTGAGAGAGAGGAGTGTGGAAAGCAAGATGTAAGTGTGATCATGTGTGCGAATTATTTGGAAATGAGAGCAGGAGGCAGGAGTGAAAAATCTGAGTGTGTGAACTGTGGTGCTTGTGGACGTAAATAATTTCTAAGGGAACAAGTCAAGATGCATTTAGCAAACTCCATTTGTTTACATATCTCTGGCTTAATCTTTCTGATGTACATGTACAAGGCTTCTAAAGCATGCAGAGCAAAAACACTATTACAGTCTTGGCAAAGAATTATAAATTGATTCAGATTGTACTCATTCGTACACTCCATGCTGTTTCTTCACAAGAACAGGAATTACTTAGAGTCTGTGTAGCTTTCTATGTTTGATCTTTCCCTCATATCTACTAAACTATTACTTGCTATCAGCACCATATTCAATATTATCTACCTATATTACTATGATACTGGCTAACGTAGTCGCAATGGTTAGGGAGGTATATACATGTGGAAGTTGCTGGTGTTGTCTGCGATTGGAAATTACCCGAGTGAGTGCCCGCGCAACCTGAAAATTGCTGCCCGTCACCCAATAACCAAAAAATTGCTACCCGTCACACCACTGGTGCATGGAATTGTAGACACAATAGCACAGAAATTCTTCTTCCAAAATTATTCACTCTTACTTTAGCTCAGTTTTCGGCGGCATTAGTTTTTCGGTTCGGATCCTTCAAGGCTCTTCTTCAGGTACACAATAATGACCCCAGGCAATGGAATGGATACGTGTGTATGAGTGCGCGTGTGCATGTTTGGCAAAGAGTGGTGCCCACTCTTGTGTATGCGGTAAGGTGCTGGAGGTGTTACTTTGCGTGGGTAAGAGTGAAGAAGGTGCGACAGGGTTCAATGGTTGCAGGGGTTGCAGCGGGCACAGGAAACTGTGGTGTAGGCCATTGGGTGCATTGACAACAAGGATGTTCCCGAGACGACCAGGACAGCGGGTCAAACACACTTGATCCACCGAGAGAGCTGAGGAGGCTCTGACAGCAACCCATGCCATTGGAATCCACATGTCACAACACCAAGTGGACGGTCAAAGAGCCCCGAACATTTGGAGATTGGAGAGACGAGAGGACTCTATCAATCAAGATGTGGACATGAAACAGGCTTTAACGTTATTCATTTACCACTCACAGTGACGTAGACGACACCAGGTTGAAGCTTCTTGAACTTGAATGAAGAGGTCTGAAGAAAATGTAAAGCAATACTGTTGGAAAAAAAAAGAAATAACTGAAGAAGGCCACGTGGCGAAGTGTTTTTTCTTTCAAAGAAGACAAAAAAACATGCTTCGACAATAAATAATGTCATCAGCAGATCTTCCAGGAAGGTTGTGGGGACTAATGGGAAAACATATAGACGTAACAGAACAAAGCTGTCAGTTAAGTTGCTTAATAAAATGTGTAAGCCTGAAGCATACTCGTACCCATACCTTAGTCTCAACTCTCCCCCCCCCCCCCCCCCACATCAAAGCTGAACGTGACAGCCTACTGCATCAGCATGCAGATTGTATAATGCATTCATACAAATAGTATTATGGTCGGAGAAGAGGTTGGAAAGGTGATCTGTGACACAATGCTAATTGATGCGGGTGCATTACGCTGAACTGAAATGCACCTGTAACTCTGCCACTGACTGCAATGTATAGATATCACGCCAATGCCCTGCGAAAACATTCTGTGGCTATCCCCACCCGCCTGCACACAGCAGGTCTTCGTCCTTTCATTACTGACAAAAATAAAATGTTTAACAAAGCACACGGAGCGCCTGATGGCCGTGCTATCCTTAGGGAAGCTGTGGAAGACGATATACATGTTTTGGCATGACGATATACATGTGTTGGCATGACGATATACATGTTTTGGCACGACAACATGTGGCATTTGATTACCATGACTATTGTAACTAGAGCTAAAACAATCAAGGTTTGCACGAGTAGAAGTGAGTACTCTGTAAGAGCCCCTGGTGAGCCAAAGGGGAAAAAGTTGGATTTTGCTCACCGGTCGATATACATTTCCCAATTGTACGCCAGACGTCGCGTTCAGAGTGAGAGCCACGCCAACGACAGGCCAAAGGCCATTGTTTTGTGTCTCTTCAATTTTCCAAGAAATGATAACACTGTTGTTTTCAGGAAACATGGTGGCGGACAAGTTGAATGGAGGATCGGCGGCTACGGCAAAACATGAAGAAAGAGGAATGTTTACGTTCAACAAGGACATTCTTTTGCAAGTTTCGTAAGCAAAGAGAGCAGTGAACTCAAATTCATGTCCTGTGGGTTTGAGGCTGGGACTATCTTGTTGCTTTCATGCAGGAGTTCAACAGAGGAAGAAGCATTGAACTCAGGCAGACCTCGGATCGGATAGCATACTGTTCATGAAGTGATGTGTACTATATGTATGTCTTTGCCATCCTAACAGATATGAAAAACAGATACTTTTCCAATATTTCGATGAACTAGTTGTTCAAGAGAGGAGGAGCGTGTAGGGTTGGGGCACTGAAATTAAGTACACCCACAGTAATTCAAGATGGCTGCTTCAACTGCTATGTCCAGTACAAAGAAAAACACTCTCTTTTTTGGTCACAGCTCCGTTTGAACAATTTTTAAATGCGATTTTGGCTGTGCTACGTGCCAGCCTTCCTCAGATTCTGAATGTCTTTCTTCTCTGAACGGCGATCAGGAATACCAGCTACTTGTATAGTCTCCAACATCCAAGGTCGTCTTCCGGCTTTCTGGCAATGCGCAGACTGTCCAGAACTTTTCTAGACATCCAATTTCTTTCCATGTCTATCACCTTAACGCATTGTCCCAATCGATCTTGTGTCCACTGAGACAAGCAGGCACTGCCACCAAAAGATCAAATCTTCCTGCCTTGTTGTGTTGCTGGTGCTCACTTCTTCTGACCTGAAATAATCTAGAGGTCTCCCCAATGTAAGTGTCTGAGAATTCTACTCAAGCAATATGGTAGACTGCTCTGATCCTTTCCTTTCACATGCACTGCATCCTTGATGCCTGCACAGATTTCTCACTCCCATTGTTGAGATTTTCCGACTACACGGAGTCTTACTTTCCCTGGGTCCCTCAGGTTATTTGCTCCCTCTACCCTTTGAGGCATGGCAGCGACACCGCAGGGCCCGCTGAAGAACAAAAAAAAAATAAAAGACACTCTGTTCATCGGACACAAAGAGAAGCAGAACTGCCCACTCCCTGCGCCCAGGTAAAAACCCACCATAACGTTGCCCGTAACTCATGGCCATTACCAAGGCTGTCTCACAATGCATGGGCAGGTGCAAGCGTGAAAAGTATATCACAAAAATCAAATTTCAAAATGGTGCCTGGTAGCACGGAGGAGTCCCTTTAATCTTATAGCAAGTGAGTGGGACCACATGGGATCGGACAGAAGCTTATCCCGATGATAACCAAGCAAGCTTTATGCAATGGGTGAATTGCATAAGCTGCCAAGAAGTTGAAAATAACATTTCAAGCAGGCCATGTTGAAGGCTGGGATTTATCTCGAGTATAGAAAATCGTCTGACCGATGTCGCATGAAAAGTGGCAAAAATGTGTTGAGATAGAAGTTGGGAATGTTTATCCCAGATTTTGTGGGTAACCATGGTAGCAAGCGGGACGACATTCAAGGCTACAGTGTTATAGCTCAGTAATGTATGATTGCCAGGCCATAGCATTGACTTACTGCACGTAGTGCATGTCCGGAATGAATTTCGTTCTCGTTGGACTAGAAACCATTCAAAAGAAAACACAGTAAAAGCTTTTTTTGGAGCACACTGAATCAGCTCACGGCCAACCTTCGATAATCAGACCAGGGTCCTAATATTTACCAAAGAATGGAGAGCAAGCAGAGTGACAATCAAACGGAGACACTTCTGGAAAAACAAGTCAACATCTGAGCAAATGGGCAGGATGTATATCTTTTTCAAGTGCAGCATTTTGTTAGTGGCACCCAGCGTAGTCAATCCTTCAAAGAGATGACTTTGCATTGTTACTTTCTCGGTATAGGTGATATTCAAACCCCTATGCCTACATGAGCCAGAGTTCACATGCGAATGCAGGTGGTGTTCCACAATGTGAAGGACACTATGACAAAAGCCTAACACACACAAACATACACACACAACACACACACACACACAAGACACACACACACACACACACACACACACACATGCACACACAACACACAACGCGCACGTGCACACACACCCGTGCATTGTCAGCCTTTTACTGCCTTATCCTGTCTTGAGATAGGTCCTGAAACAGGTGGGCTTAGATCTGCTTAGGTTTATTGTAGCATTTTTTCCTTGTATCAGGATGACGGCACCTAAACTCATGACCTGGGCCTTAAATCTGCTGCTATAATGTTTTGCTCACTGACGACGGGGTCGCATTTCACCTTTCCCTCTGGTCCAACTATGTTCTGCATCAATTACTGACGCACACACATGCAAGCAAAGAATACACACGTACACCCAAAGGAAACTTACTGCATCTTCCACCACTGCTATAATCCTGCAAATCGCCAGCATATATCGTCTTCATGGGGCATCCACCGTCAGTCACCAACGACCTGCAGCCTTTGATAAGAGCAGAACTTCATAAGGATGACAAATTGTGGAGATGAAAACATGTTTGTGCACCTGCTAACTTGACGATGGGAAAAGTGTAAATATTCGAAGTAGACGATCACTGACTGTCATTCATCTCAGCTAGTTGATGAAATAATCCCCAACATCGGTTTGGTTTATAGTTGCTTTTCTGCATTCGTGCAGCTGAATGGTAAATAACACCCATTAACCTTGACGAGATACAAGAGATAAAAAAAAGTTTGTTATATGCGACGGGGTCGCTGGAGAAAGCAGAAACCCTAAAGTATCTCATTGTCTTTTCTTTTCATTTGCCATGGCCGGTGAGGAACCAGTCGTTGCAATGAGTGAAACAGAACAATCATCATACTTGGTTTATTCCAGGATATCGACGCGGACTGGGATTCTGGCGAAGAGGATACCGGTAGAGAGGTAACCTAGATTGCAACAAGGAGAAGGGTTGGTGTCGAGCGATGTGACATGTGAAGCTAAGTACAGCTTCTTAGCCCTTTCACTACTGCAAAAATAGAAAAAAAATGCAGCTTGGTCGTATTATTTCCTGTATAACTCGGTAATTTCCGATACCAACATGGGTTGAAAGTGGTATCTGCAGCTTCGTCTTGAGCCCAGCTTGTCAGTGAGCACATTTTTTCATCTCCCGGCAACACATATTTAAGGAGACCGCGCAAAAGTGATCAGTCATATATGACTGAAATTTGACTGGGAGCCAGGGAGCCAGGTGAACGGTTAAGGCCATAGCGTTAAGGATCAGAAAGACTGACTGAACAGGAATGTATCATTTGAGCGACCGAGGTGTTCCATGGTATACTGACCGTGAACAAGCACTTATCCTCCTCGAACTCCATGAGATCTCGCAAGAGCACAGTGCTCATAACACAGTTTCTGCTATATAGGCCAACATTCTTGGTCGAACATAATTCAGTGGAAGATGTCAGGGTCAGATGGCGAATCTGATGAAACAAAAATAGCACAACAAGCAAATGAAAGGCCACTCGTTTAGAGTGTCAAGCCGAGAGGATCGAAACAACCAAAATGTGTTATCCAACACCAAGGATTCAATGAAAGAACTTTGTCGATTGCCACGTGACAGTGTAGGCATGGCCAGAAATCACTGTACTTAGACCGGCAACGGGCGCTAGGCGCCAAAAAATAATTAATTGGCATTTTTTTTCAAAGTTTTGTTCAGTTTAGGGGGTGGAAGACAAGGACCCATACACGAGGTCCGGAGGAGAAGTAGCCATGCCAAATATCACCGCCCCACTTGCTCTGTGAAGCACGACATGCACGTACGCACGCACCGTGCAACGACGTGAATGCCTTTCACTGTGTCGAATGCTGTACTCCGCATTGCAGCTGCCAGCTGATCGAGAAAAACGCCTTGTCGCG
>JAOWAR010067777.1:0-20098 GCA_028571005.1 Clathrina lutea
TAGTCTAGCTTATTTAAACTCTGTCTCACTGATTGTTTCTTCAAGACTGACGATGGCGTAGACGTCGAAACGTCTCTTCAGAAAAATTTCCATGCTTCTCCTCACTGTGCGTCTTTTGTAAATACCTAACCAATCATGCCTGTGAGGAATAAAAGGTTCTACTCCCTCCTGTGTATGTTGCAGTTCCGACCAGTGTAAAAATTAGCTCTATGTACTTTGTGGAGGCTGCGTGTTGAAACGTTAGACCAGGAAGGGGGAAGACAGGCGGCGAGAGGGGGATTAGGGGAATGTCATGGTTGATACAGTAGTACAAATCAGGCAACTCCCTTCCGCTAGCGAAGTATTGGCCACATTGACCGCTCAAAATTAAGATTTAAATGTTTCCTTTTATTCTCATGGTACTCACAGAATTCGTCGGAGCCAAACAGGCTTGGATGAACTCCAGAATCTAGACCTGGTCAGACTACCCTGCTCCCTGCCAGACTTGACTGGGAGGCAAGGGCGGACACATGTACAGAATGTAAATACATACCGTGCGTCAGTGACCGAAAACGGTAAGTATTTGCTCATGTATCACAACAACGGCCTGCCTGACCATTTCTCGTTACTGGTGAGAGATTACGGTCAACCGCACGTGCACCCAACCGTACCGCTCGCATCTACAGGCCTTGAGTTTCAGGGAAGTTTCATCGTGTAGTTGCGTCAGACACTCTCGTCACACTAACCCACTGTCCACGTACACACCTGCACCTACTGCGTTCCACAGAGTTTGATGAGAACTTCATCCACCTGCTAACTACACACTCTGACAGCTTTTATTTTCGCCGGCGGCTGCTTCTGTTCGACATGACTTGAATGCGAGCTTTTTGTTCTAGGTACATACTCGTCGAAAACTTAATTTTGTGATTCGGGGCTTTGGGAAGATCTAACCTGACCATGGCCAAAATGGCTGTATTCCAAGAAACACAATCTCCAAGATCAATAGCTTGTGCTGGTAGTGGGTTATGCACGGGCACATTGGTTTGAGGCCGCACGGTCGCCGGGTAGTATTGGCCTGCAGCAGCTGGAGTCCACCGAAAACACCTGCGTGCCAAGCCTCTATTTAATTGGACCAAGAGTGCGTGCCAGCCCGATCATCGTGCGCTCTTGTTGTTGCATTTCTTGGATGCATGCAGAACCATCGCGGTGTGAATAGTTAAAAGCCCGTTGCTGACAGAGAAACCGCAGCGTTGTTAACCGGAGCTGCTCTCAGCTGCTGAAAAGTCAGTGCTCGCCCAGACATCTTCAGCTAGCTGGGGCTTGACAGCTTTCGATGAGATGATCTTAGCCGGCGCAGGGCGTGAAAGCGAGCTTTCTCGGCCCTGCACACGCGCAATCCCATTAGTTGATTGCTGCGGGTGGCAACCACACACGACCACTACGATCCATTGCAAATTCCAGAAAAATTTCACCGTGCTAGTGCATCTACCTCCCACATCTGCACTGAGTGTGTCGAAGAGAAGATTTTTAGAAATTCATACACCCGTGCGGGCGGTCGTAGCTTTCATCTTCCCTGTGCCGGCGCCAGATGGACAAGCCCAATCGAAAAAGGAAATACTCCACCAAAACTTACTCTTCAAAATGCCGGTTTCACATGTTTTTAATCTGTTTTTGCCCAAGATCAGTTTCCCCAATTGCCCTCTTTGCCAAGCTTAAACATATGAGGTCGGTGGTGTAGGTCGGAGTGTCTCGGTTCAAGGCCGTAACGCCATCGCTTAGCCTTGGTCTTCTGCACTCGTCGAGAATCCGAGCTCGCCAAAAGCCCACAAGTACTGTGATAGTGTGTGCGTGCAATCCCGATCGTTCGTTGTTGTTGTTATTTCTCGGATGCAGAAATATCGTGGTCTGAAAGGTTAACCACCTCAGCCAAAGTAAAACCGCAATGCTGTTGACCGGAGCCGGGCTCAGCTAGTTGGAGTAGACGATGAGCAATGTTTGATCGGACAAAGACGACCTTGTGGAGTCGCTCGTGCTGTTTTAACAGAAAGGATACGGGCGAATCTTCCGAGCTATCGGTGAAGAAAGGGGTTTATCTAAAGTGCTCTGCATCACCGTCCATTTTCACAAGGAAATAAAGCAGCAACTATCGGACAAGGATGTAAAGGAGAAGCCCAAATCATTGGCGAGAGTGTTTCCGAGCGGTGGTTGATAGGGCCGGCCGGAGTCTTCGTAGCGCCCTGGCCGATCGGCTTGACGCGTGATTGACAGGCTATGTGGCTGTGTCCGCAACCGCCGATTGCCACGACGCGTGGACCGTTGACCACACGCAGCCGCGGCCATGCAGGGCTACCATTCTTCAGCGGCACAGACTGGGCGTCAAAGAAGTAGGTTTCCGCGCAGGGCTGGAAATGACGCAATGCGAGGCAATAGCGCCTTGCCGTGCCTTCCGATGTTCGTGACCAAGCGCCTTGACGCGTTGTAGGCCTGTGGGTTGCTCACGGCGTCTTGCACCCTGGTCAATTTGGCAAACTTCCCTCGGTAGAAAATCCTGCTGTATTTTCACGTTGAGAAGTGGAGTTTTCTGAGATGTGCAAAAGTCGCATTGCGTTTAGCTTGGCTTGGGGCTAAGCCAAAGTGTCTACAGTGGGTGCAGCTCCACCGAGAGAGGAGGTAAGTGTTCTCGTGCGAAAGGGGCTGAGATCGACAGGAAGGTCGCCGGGCAGTGGCAGGCATTGAGTGAATATGAGATGCAGATCGGTATGCACTGCATCCGCCAGAACGTTCGTAGAGGAACACAGAAGCAGCAATTCCACATTGGAATTATTGACGCGTGGTTAAACTGGTAGGTCAAGGCGAGATTTTGAGCAGGAGCGTTTGGATCATGGGCCAAAAATCAAAGGCGTTATCGGGACGATTCACATTCATTACGGTTTCCGCCAGTCAGTCCGGTCATGACTTATTAAATGTCAAGGAAAAGGTTTCATTGGAAAGACTTTTTGGCCTTGTACACCATAATCAGTTTGATTGGACGAAAAAAAAAATGTGACTGATTGAATTTATCGGGCGTTCGTGATGGTTGTGTGCTGTACATTGTTTATATGTTTGTGGGTTTTGGGAGCCGTGATAGTTAGGAATGCAGAAGGGGGGGGCAGTCTTGAAAATTTGCCAACTAGGGTATTGCGGTTGCATGTTGAGAGAATAAAGAGCGCAAGAGTAGGGGAGAGAGAGAGAGAGAGAGAGAGAGAGAGAGAGAGAGAGAGGAAGGGAGAGGGAGAGTGAATGAGTGAGTGAGTGAGTGAATGAGGGAAGGAGAGAAAGAGAGAGAGAGGAGATTTGGTGATTTGAAATTTTCGTCTTGGTCAAGGAGTTGTAATGTAGCGGTTGGTTGGGCTTTTTTGAAGTAGAGCGGTCCGGCCAGCGGAAAAGGTCCTCGGGATATCCTTAAAGGAAACCGCTCCAGGAGCAGTGTCGATAAGCAAAAGTTTTGGGTATAACGAGAATAAGGGGGAAGTACCAATCAGGCAACTGCTTTCCCCGGCGAAGCATTGTCCAGCCTACCGATGAAAAGGTTTGCTTTTCATCTCACGGTACTCGCAGAATCCATCGAGCCACTCAGGCTTGGATACATTGCTGGACTAAGGCCTGGTCAGACGAAGCTGCACCACGACATACTGGGCTTGTAGGGAAGGGCCGGCAGGATAGGCACATAGTGTGTAACCGACTGTATTAAGTCTTCGCTCTTGTATCAAAAGACACCAGCTGGTTTCCACCAGTACCATTTCCTATCACAGGTCAAAGGTTACTGCCAGCCCAATACCACCGGCCAGTACCGCTCGGGTTTACTGGAATTCCATGGAATTGTCCACGTGCATGAGCGTTATAGATTAATATCACACTGACCCAGGGCACAGGTGCGCACCTGCACTGACTGTTTCCCACAGAAGTTTGACGAGAACTCCCCACCTGCTGACTTCACACTCTGACAGTTTTTATCTTCACCGGCCGCTGCTCCTTTTCGACAAGAATTGAATGCGAGCCTTGTGTTATTGGTACATGTTAGTCAAAAACGTCCTTTTGTGATTCGGTGCTTTGGGAAGATCTAACCTGACCATGGCCATTGCCAAGACGGTAGCTTTCCAAGGACCCTCTTGGCCAATGTTAGACTTACCCTGTGTTGGACCGGGGATTAGGGTGTCGTTTCAAGGCTGTAAGGTCACCGGGTAGTGTTTTCCTGCAGCATGTCGGGTCGAAACGCCTCGACCCCACAATGACGTTGATTGTGTGCCAGCCCGATCGCTCGTTTTTCAGTGTTGTTGCATTGCTCGGATGCGTGCAATACCATCGCCATCTGAATGGTTAACATCCCTATTGCTGACAGGTAAACCGCAGCGAATGCGAGCAGAGCTGGGCTCAGTTGCTGAGAAGTCGGTGATCGCCAAGACATCAATTGCTAGCCGGTACTTGACAGCTTTCCATGAGAGCAGCACGTGCTGATAGTTTTTGATCTCAGTAGGGGTCGAAAGCGACCTTCTCGCCTCTGCACACAATCCGATTGGTTGATTGGCCCGGCTGTCCACCACACGCGACTGCTCCGATACATTGCAAATTCCAGAAAATTTTCATCGTGCGACCCATCGACCTCTCACACCTGCACTTTGAGTGTCCAAGAATAGATTCTCAGAATTTCATACACCTGGTAGCTGCGGCCCATTTGATCTTACCCGCTGAGCTGGCGCTGGTGGGGAAGCCAAATCGAAAAGGACATTTTCGACGAAAACCTCTTTTCCAATTCAACATTTTCAGATGTGTTAATCTACGTATGCCCAAGATCAGGCTCCCGAATTGCCCTCTTCACTCAGCTCTCATCAGAAGATGGACAAGGAAGTGACGACAAACGACCAGGGAAATTGGCTCAACAATTAAAATACACGCTTGTGGGAATATTGACAATGCCAAACAGAACTGACACAATATCTATATTGCCACACTAAACACTCATATTGAATTCTTTGCTCCAAGGCAAAAAAAATCGCCCCTTAAGATATCCCAAGCAGCTAAATTCTGCTCGAAATCGACGTTGAATGATGAGATCGCCACATTGAAATCTATGTTTCGAGACAATGGCTATCCTTCTCACGTGGTTGATCGTGTAGTAATGCAAATGGTATTGACAACCACCATCAATGACGACAAAAACACCAACAGTGACCGTGAGGAGAAGAAGAAATCCATTTTTTTGGCTCCCTTGGATCTGTACCACCGGGAACGATTTCTAGAAAGATGTCCAAAACACTATCCACAGGGCATTTCCTGAAATCGAGCTGAAGGTAATTTACCCTATAACCAAAGCTTTCTCCGGATGACCTAAAGACGTTATTCATGCCACCTCTCGAGGTTTAGTAGTTTATGAAATTACGTGTTGCTGTGCACGCACGTATGTAGGTAGCTCGAACGTGAGATCAATACAACCCCTTCTACCTGAGCTGTTGTTTCAAATCTGGACCTTGGTGTGGTGAAGACAGACTTGGCAGTTGTTCAACACGGCAAAGTCAGCCCAGACCGGCTTGACGAGTCACTGCCGGACAGAATCATTCGCCTACTAGAGCGAGACACCAGCGACACCTGGACGTCCCCGATCGCGAGGCGCTCTTTATTCGATCAAAACCGCTCGAGCTGTGTTCTCAGAAGGATTCAGTATGGGTAAAAGAGATAGGTTATTTCAGGTGGGCAATGTTAAATTGTGTGATATTCCCACAATGGTGTTTAGTCTTGCCTTTTTTGATTGTTGAGCCACTGTGCCTAGTCTTTTGTCCTCAACCCCAGGGTATCTTCTGATGAGAACTGGGCGAAACGCCGTTGGTATGACGCCCTCATTGTCTTGGTATTTTATTTTATATATGTATGTATGTACACCGAAAAATAGTAGATATTTCGGTATAACTTGACTTTGTGTGGAAAATGGGGAGGACGTGAAATAGTTGAGATGTGAGGAACAGAAGAAAGAAAATGTTTCGCAGAGGAAAAGGTAGGGAGGAGACTGTGTCTGGAAAATATGACCAAGGATCATACAAGAGGAATTCATCTATTTTGGATGTTGAAGGGAGTGGCAACTTGAGGAAGAGGGATAGTAGAGCGACGCCGGAGAGAGGAAAATAAAGCGTGACAAAGATAGGAAGTGGTTGTACGGGGAAGGCGACAGGCGGAGCAATATAGAGGTGAAAAAGTGTAGAGGTGATTCAAAGGTAGGAACCCAAAACTCATGTTTTCCAAACGTTGATTGGAGAATAACGCACCGAGCAGCCGCTACATTACAACTCGTTGACCAAGACCAAAACTTTGAGCTCTTCAAATCTCCTCCCCCCACCCCCTCCCCCTTCCTCTCTCTCTCTATGGCTTACTCTTGCTCTTTATTCTTCTAACCTTCAAGTACAATGCCCTTTTTCGCAAATTTTCGAGACAGTCCCCACCGCGGCCGTGACTGGTAGGGCTCCCAACATCCACCCACACACATCCATGCACCGTACAACGCGCAACATCAATCAGTGAAATTTCCTTTTCCGTCAAATTAAAGAGTTGATGGCGCCGAAGGCCGAGACGTCTGTTTAGTAAATTTTTTTCCCTGACACTTAACAGAGTCATGATTGACAAACAGTTACTACACAGTAGAGTGTCTTATCATGAAAATCGGGTTTCCTCCATAGCACAAAAAGGGTCGTTAGTTTTATAGCAGGCTTCAACGAACAGCCAAGAAACAGTACACCTCGAAATCGTGGCAGCATAAAGCGATGGCCGACCGGCATCCAGTAAACGTAACCGTGCGGGAACATCCATTTTCCAACATAGCGAAAACTCTCTGTCTCTGTCTCTGTCTCGCCCTGAACTTCTCTCTCTGTCTCTTTCTTTCTGTCAATCTCTCTTTCTGTCTGTCTGTCTGTCTGTCTGTCTGTCTGTCTGTCTGCATGTGTGTTTGTCTATCTGTCTGTCTGATTGTTTCTCTCTCTATCTGTCTGTCTGTCTGTTTCTGGATCAGTATCTCTCGGTCTTTTCTTTTCATTTGCCCTCTTGCAGTGTCTCTGCACGAGGGTTTCTAGCTTGCGCGGTCTCCCTCTATGCAGGAACAAAAAAGTCCATGTTATTTGCAACATCCAGAAAGATTTTTACGTGCACTTACAAGGGTGAAAGAGTACTTCAAGAGAACAATTAGGCCCCTTGGACTCAAATCTATTAATCAAGCAGGTCGTTGATCATGATGGGATATCGACTAACATCGAAAATGTCTGTCCAATCCACAGCGATCGATAGAGCCGTTCTTGCTCGTTCTCGAACGTTGAAGCTTCCATCTTGTGCCTTCACTCGAGTTTTGCTTCCGCCTCTCGCTGACTGCTGCCTTCACGGGCGTATTGCTGTCCCTGTTCACCGCTGCTTGTCCTTGCAGCCCCAGTTCACACGCTATGACCCGGTCCGGACTTTTGGGCCACAGTTTCGCATTTGGATATCAGAGTCTGGGCACCTGAAAGCCTCGGTCATGCGCATGCGCATGGCGTTGCATGTGTTGCACAAGCATGGTGGACGCGATCTTGCGTCGCACTAGACAGATCGTTTTGCATGATGGCATCAACATCATTCAGTTCAGAACAGAAAGCCAATCAGCTGCCAGGATTCTCTGCCAGAACTTATTCGCGAATTGCCCCAAAAGTCCGGACGGGGTGGCCTAAGGCCACTGAGGTGGTTGACCGAACGGCACACTCCCTACGTATACCTGCAGCTGCCCCGGTGCCGTCGTAGCTCGCCCCTTTCTGCAGTCTTTCGCCAGCTGCCGCCTTCACATTCCCGCTTCTGACTTCCCACACACGATGCTTTTCGCCTCAAGCCTTCCATCACTTGCAACGGCCTTCAGTCACGCGGAGCGTATGTCGAAGGAGAGTTACACCCTTCGTAGTCTACGCCTAGCGCGCATTTTGCGGAATTACTGTAACCATTGTTCCTCCTAAGTGTGCACTGTCTTTGCTTACCCCCAGCCCCAACCCCCCCCCTCCCCCCAAAAAAGGCCTTCAACTCCAGTCACCTTAACTACCAATCTCTCTTCGAAACGGATGTTATAAGCACAGTGATTGAGCGCAACAGATTCGACCAAAATCGCTGCCAGCAACTGTTGTGGATCGACATGCACATTTTCCCTACATGCAGCACATTAATACGATATGCGAGCCGAAAGTATTCCCCGTGAGACTGGGGACGAAGATAGTCTCGTCACCGCTGCCAAGGCCGCAAAGCAGAGGGTCCCGATTGTGTTAACCCCAAATGTGCCAGTCATATTCCGCGTGCATAAGCTCATAAAAATCTCAACAAATCCGAAAATTTCGGCTTCGAGAGTGGCAGCGGGATGGAAAAGCAGCTGCTTCGCGATCAACCGTACATGCGCCGCTCCGCTTGCGTCTTCTGACAGATGAAAACCAAGTGGAGAATGAAATCCTGGCTTGAAACCTTTAATATCTCCATGATGCTGCAGAGCTATGAATTGAATTTTTCCATGTCGGAGGGGACTTTGATGTGAAACGCGCAATTGGATGGAAGTACATGAACTTCTGACATAAATAATACAGAGACGGCTATAACTTGGATCAAGAATTGTCTGTTATTATTCGGCCATGACGAATGGCGACAGGCAAACTTCCGATGGAATTTAATTGCTCAGCTGTCAATGTGATATTTTTTACTTTTGAAAAAGAACTTCTTTTATAAAATTGAATATCCTGTCTTTCTGCAAATTTGTACCTGCAGCTGCGGTAAAGTTGCTATGGCAGCATATCACTTCTCGGTGACGGTGTGTCCCGAGCAAGCAGGCAGCGCTTATGCCGGTTTTCACATCGGCAAGAAGGAGGAAAACTGGGTCGTGACTGAGGTTTTTGACGGCTTCCATTTCACTGAAGTATATGAAGGGGACATACTTCTGTCAGTCAACGACCACAGCCTCGGTCATTTTTGTAACGTGTTGCATGTTTGGAATTTCATCGGCAATCTAGGCGAACCTCTGTGCTTCTCATTCAAGAGAGGTAATGCAAAGTTTCTACTTTCTCTCTGTTGTTCATCGTCTTGCAATCGTATCCTCTAGAAATTCGGCTATCCAATCTTTAAACGAGTGTAATCCCAAGCTCTCCACTTTCTGCCCAATCATCCCGCAAGATAAAGCGATGGTATAAAGCTATCCAATTCTGGCCCTACAACATGCTCTATCTAGGGCAAAAACCAAGGGGATCGAGGGCAAAATGCATCCAAGGAGCATACTTGTGAAATTTTCTGTGATTACAATCAATGTCCGTAGCGCAATATAGACGATTATTGACGAAGCAGCCAAAAGATGATGTAGAAGAACAAAAATAATCCGCAACAAAGAGAACACCGGTCAAAAATGTATTAATCTCCCATCCATGGCTCTTCTCCCTCTCCCTCCCATCAATCTGGCTCTCTACAACGTAAAGAGAAACAATTGTTAAGCACAGGTAATGCAGATTTTGTAAAGAGGAGTGCAAGTCTATGTCTTCTTTACTGTTCATGAATTTTAACCTGGTCCACACGGCGTCTATAATCACTCTCCTTTTGACTCTTTCCAGATCTCCAGGATGGAAGCGACACCCCAACGATGGTAAGCACGGCTATGACCAGTTGTTAATCCCTATGCAAAACAGTGCCAGCTTTTTGGCTGTCGGATGAATTTTGGAAGCTCCAAAATTCGTAGTCCAGGGTTAGGGTAAATTGGCATGAATTTAAAATTCACGGTTAGTTTTCACCACTAGACTAAACAAACCCCTTTGCTTTTCATAAATGAGAAACTAAAAAGCGGGAGAGGAATGCAGGAAAACAGTGAAAATAAACGAAGCAGACTGGGGATGACAGACGTTGGCCTAAGGGTTACGTATTGGCGTGGGCTTTGCCAAAATCTATGGTCGTCTTCCGTGGGGATCCCATCGCTTTATCCGCCTTTGTTCACCGAGAGAACTGTGGACAAAATGTCCTACTTCTTTGAGGCAAAGTTTTGGACTCATAGACTTATGGCAACATCCAGAGAATGGAGATTTCTTGCCCTCAAATTAGTCCCAACGGCCCTCATTCTGTGCCAGTCAGTCTTCCTTACCCTGTGCTGGTTGGAGTCGATTTACCGAGGGGACTGGCACCTATGAGCGAAGAAGTCGACTGAAGATTAGCTGCGCTGGGCTCAGTCCTGATGGCCGAGGCGTGCTTCCCAGCTCAAGCAGCCCGTGTAACGCAGGAGAATTCAAGTTGCTCTCTTGTCTAGTTCAGGAGATGCTTGATTGTTTTCACTGAGGCTTCGGCATTTCTGTTGGATTGCGGGTGATAGGGGCTTCTTTGGACGTGGTCGATGTTGGATTCTGCGCAGAAATCTCTAATCTCCTTTGACTTGAAATGAGGGCTGCCGTTTGCGACCAGTCTGGTTGGCGGTCCCACGTCTCACGTCCAGTGCCGAAGGAAAGTACTGACGTCCGTAATTTTTCACTTCTCCCACACCTGCCAACTCGCAGCCAGCCTTAGCAGACATCGGCAAAGACCGGAAATTCCCAATTTGCGTCATGGAAGAGGTCGGCTAGGGTCATTTCCATTTGTCAAGAGTGATGCTTGTCGGACGGAAATGGTGCGTGTTGATGCTCTTATGTCACTCACATGCCACAGTCACGATGTCGAGTGATCCATGAAATGCCTCGACGGAAGCCGTTCATATTGCTTTTGGTATGAGCAGGTACATGGCCGGTCAATAGGTGAGAACATGGTAGGTGATTCAACATCCTCCTCCCCCTCTTGTAGTCTGCGATACCTGGCTGAGAGCTGACTTAAGCGGAAGAGTTAAAACTGATCCACATTTGAAACTTGAAATCTAAGACAAAAGGAACACAATGCGTGCTTAAAATGAAATTTGTTTATGACATGAGAGGCTTGATTTACTACCGGCTGCGATGAAGAAGACGTTCACTCTCTGTCTTTACCAAAGAATATCTATAAATCCCAGACATTGACAAGGAAGGGACAGGTGTTAGAAGACGTTTTGCACACTGGGCTTCTTCAGCTCACCGAAGAAGCGCAGTTTGCGAAACGTTTTCTAGGATCTGTCCCTCCCTTTTCCCTGTCTCGTCTTTATTGATGTTACTTTGTGAAGTGTCTTTTTACCATGTAACTTCGTCCTCTTCGCCAGACTTCTATCGTCTCTGCAATGACAGTCCACTTTTGGGTTCTTGGGTCCTGCACTCGTACGACAGTGCCGAAAGATAGCTGCTGTAATTGACATGTCC
Organism: Clathrina lutea; assembly: GCA_028571005.1. Taxonomy (NCBI): domain Eukaryota; kingdom Metazoa; phylum Porifera; class Calcarea; order Clathrinida; family Clathrinidae; genus Clathrina; species Clathrina lutea. Next base: position 11,280 of record JAOWAR010067777.1, read on the forward strand.
GCCCATCAAACCGCTGATTGGCCTCTTCACTAGTTGCTCTGATTTAGCTTCCACAAGGCGTGCGTCATTTCGCCAATGTGGCCTAAATGCCCGAGAATGAGTAATCACCTTGGATCACCTAGGTCCCAGATGGCATTTGTGGCAACCTTCATTCACGAGTTTGGACAATGTTTTGAAACTCAATATTCCATCTTGGATGGCATCCATGTCTAGACATCCGTTTTTTGGTGGTTTTTGCAACCAAGGCTTTGATTGCTTTTACTGAATCTTCCGCTGCACTGTTTGATTGGTGGTGGTGGGGACTGCTAATCTTGTAGACAATTCCCCAGGTCTGGCAGAATTCCTTGAACTCCCTGGACGAAAACTGTGGGTCTCCATCAGGGTTCATTTTAGACACCACTCCTTTCTCACACATCTAGTCGTTCAAGTTGCAAATGATCAGTAGTGATGAAGCACTGTGACCTATCACGCAAACAAGTGGCCAACCAGCCACTTTGTCAGTGAAGAGCAGGAACTGCTATACACCAAAATCAAAAAGGTCAGCAGAGACGCTTTCAAATTGACGGGAAGAAGGTGCATCCAGCATCAATGGCTCAGGCTCCTGTGACGATTGTCTTCCGGCGCACATCTCACCCTGCTTTACCATGTTCCGTTTGTCATTGGTAAACTTTGGCCAGTACACCACCTGCCGTGCTCGCCTTAAAACTCTGTCTTGTCCCTGGCGAGAGGCGTGAAGATGGGGTAGAGCATCCTTCTGCATTGGCTTTGGAGTAATGGTCCTTGATTGTAAGAGAGTGATGATACCATTGACAGATAATAATATGCTGATGAGTCCGGAACGGGTACAAATCCAGATCTAGGGACACTCTTTGCGCAAGGAATCTGCTTTGGATCGTTTGGAGTAGCTTCCTATATACTGAGCCTAACTTAGCTACCTCTGACATTTCTGTGATATGTTTGTCTTCAAAGATTGGGGTTCCGTCCGTCATGTTGTGAGCTGCCGGGACTTGACTGACATATAAACATGTGCTTTTTTCCATGTCTTCTTCTGATGTCTCTTGTGCAGGACATCAGTTTTGCCCATGTGTCACACTGATGTACCACATTTCTGACATTATTAATGATGCTTGGCCAAAATTGCCCGTTGAGCTCGACCAAGTGTCCATGATACCCTTGATGAGGGGACTGTAGTTTCTGTAAGACTCTGGAAGGCAGAGGATTTGGTATGAAAACCCGTTGTTCGTACATGCCGACTTTGCATCTTCATCTGATAGATCTGCTCCAAAATTGGTGGAGTTTGTGGTCAAGCTTCGACTTGTCGATACGAAATCCAGTCTTTATCACCTCCATGAGCTTGATGTAGTGTGGGTTCCGAATTCCTTCGGCACCGACCATTGTGAGTTGGAGATTGGCTAATATGACTTTTCCCGAGCGAGTGTGAATCTGTTCTAGCCAGACGATGAACCACCGCTGTGGATATTGAAAGCTCTGTTCCTTTTTTGTGCAGATTCTCAGTCTGGGTTAAAAGCACCGGGTATCGGGTCAGGCGGTCACCAACTTTGCACTCCACTTTGGCGCACCAGACAGCTGTGATGCGGTGTGGCACTATTTTTTCTTTCTTTAGAGCAAGATCGTCAGCTCATCCATGTTTTTGAGAAGATTATGGGGATTAGAGGTCAATGATCACCAGGAAGATTATGGGGATAAGAGGTCGATGATCAACAGGTTAAAGTTGGATCCAGCAAAGTACAGTTGAGTTTTACGCACTGCCCAGACTACCCCAAGCACCTCAACTTCTGTTGTGGAGTAGCTCACCTCTGCGGAAGTGATGTGACATGAGCCACATCGGAGGAGATGCCATTCGTTGCCAGCTTGCTTCTGCCACAAGGCTATTCTGAGATGCTCTGATTGGATGGCGTCTCCTTCCAAACAAAGAGGGGCTCTGCCATAAAACATGACCCCTACATGGGGCAGGACAATTCCTTCCTGACATTCTCAAGTGCCGATTCTGCCTCAAATGTTGAGACTGCCTAAGGTGAGAGAAGTTCTCGAATCGGCATAAGGAGGTCAGCGAAACGCAGGGTAAATGCATCGAACAATTGAGCAAGGCCACAATTTGACCAAACATCAGTTCTGTTAGTTGTTGGAGGAAAGTCTCGCAATGTCGAGAGCCGTTGACAGAAACTCTGAAACTGCCATTTTCAGTGATGGGGTAGGCGAAGACAAACTTGTCTCTGTGAAGAATGATACTGTGCTTGCCACATCAGCGAATGACATGACCGACCCGTTTAATGTGCTCGCCAAGGTCTTTGTCGTAGATTATCACATCCTCAACTACCTTCTAGACATTTGAGATGCCACCTAGACCTTAACCGCGACGGCTGAGTTGATCACCGGCCAAGGTCGGTTCCAAAAAGTTTCTCTGGAGCTGGCATACACCTAATGAGGTGAGGGAGGCTATTTGTCTCATGCTAGCTTCATCCAGGTGATTTTGCCAATAGTAATGCCGATAATTCATGGTGGTAATGAATTTAGCGTTGGGATGGATAGCGCATGGCCAGCAAGACAATGACACGCATACAATGAGTGCCGGTCTATTTTTACAAAAAAATTGCCGTCACAATTTTTCCCGTAGATCTTTTTGACTGGAGAAGCCATTTTTTCTTTTTCCAAATCCAAACGAGGGATCGAAAAATTCTGCCAGCAAGCCCCACAGCGTCACAGAAGCTTACCTGACGATTCCCATACAGCGTTGGTGCTAGAGTAAAACAACCAGACCCGAAACGGAAAGCAGGCTTCAAGCAGGAAAGCAAAGGAAGTCTGCATTGGGTCCTGTACACTCTTGCCTCTGAACACCGAAACAAACACTTTCCAAGGCATGATACACAGGCTGAAGGTAGTGTCTGTCGATCATCCTGATCGTCGATATGTATTTCCATCTTGTTTCGATAGACGATCGCCATCTTGTCTTAGTAGTGCCTTGGGTGATCTATCATTTTCTTTTGTGCTCTCTCTCTCCACATTGTTCGTTGCAACAGTGGAACATGTAGCTGTTACTCTTTGGTGTCTCTACGATGTGTGCGTGCCCGTGTGAGTGATGTGAGGGTGGAACTTTATATTGGCGACGAGGAGAAGTTTGGATTGTTTTGGATTTGGTTCACGTGGAGGGTCGTCAGAATGGCTACGGGTGCGCCATCGGCTGGGACGCTTTCCCCTTTTGCAATACAGCCAAGAGAGACGGCTGGACCTCGGTGGGAGAGGTGGATCACGAAGTTCGCAAAATACCTGATCGCGGCGAACAACACCGACGAGCCAAGTCAGAGAGCGCTCTTGGTCCACGTTGCTGGAGCTGACGTCTTTGATCTTGCCTGCAGTATGTCGGATGTGGATACTTTCACTCAACTGAAGGCGAAGTTGGACGCCCACTTCCCTCCTAAGCGCAATACAGCGTACGAAGTATTCTGTTTTCGTTCCGTCAGGCAGGAGGCTGGCGAAACCGTGGATACCTTCATTGCCCGTTTACGTACCCTTTCGAAGCACTGCGAGTTCACCGACGTGGGTGCGGAGATCAAATCTCAGCTGGTGCAGACTTGCAAGTCGGAGAAGGTGCGGGAGAAAGACTTCATGGACGCGAAGGTCACGCGGATGTCTTGGCAACATTTGCCCGTTCGCTGGAGGTGGTGCAGAGGCAAACGGAAAGCATGCACCTTGGAGGAGAAAGAGTGAACGCTGTCGAGGGTTGTCAGAGAGCAGCCACGTCACTGGCTGCCGGCGAATGTTTCAACTGTGGCAAACCAGGCCACAGAGCTCGAGACGCCACAAGCCCGGCCAAAGGCAAGAAATGCCATGTCTGTGGAAAGCTTGGACACTTTGGCGTGAAGTACCGCTCGTTGAAGAGATTAGGCAGGAGGAGAGGAGAAAAGCAGTCGTCGAACACTAACACTGTCACAGGCAGTGACGAGGGCGCACCGGACGGATTCGTCTTTACAGTTGGCGGGACACAACATAGTGGAGTTACTCAGCTTTGCCTGGGATGCATCGAGGTCGCTGATGTCCTGATTGCTTCCGGAGCGTCTGTTAACGTGATCGGGGAACACGGCTGGGAGGTACCGAAGAGAGGACACGTCCGATGTTTGCAGCAGAGGAGGACCTCCAGACAGCTTTTCGCATACAACAGCGCTACGTCGCTAACAACGAGGGGCACGTTTGTTTGCACGGTGTTCTCGCTCGTCATGAAGCGGAGCTGCGACGCGGAGATCGTCGTGGTCGAGGGCTCAGGCCGAAGCCTGCTGAGCAAGAACACAGCAGAGAACCTCGATTTGCTGCGTGTGGGACCTGCCACGTCAGTCAACGTCATCGACCATCAATGGAAGAGCCAGTTTCCAGACCTCTTCACAGGCGTTGGACGACTGAAAGAGTTTCAGCTGAAACTGCACATCGACGAGTCGGTCGCCCCAGTCGTCCAGCCTGGCCGTCGCATCCCGTTCCATCTGCGGAAGAAGGTGGACGAGAAGATAGATGTGCTCCTCGACGGCGACATAATCGAAGAGGTTCCGAACACACCGACGTCATGGGTCTCACCGCTGGTGGTTGTGCCGAAGAAGAACGGCGAAGTCCGCGTCTGCGTCGACATGCGGCAAGCCAACAACGCCATTCGCCAAGACCGTTGCCCGACACCATCAGTCGAAGAACTACTCCACGACCTGAATGGCAGCAAGGTTTTTAGCAAGCTGGATTTGAAGTGGGGTTTCCACCAAATAAGTCTTGCAGAGGAGAGTCGCAGCATAACCACATTCGCTATGCATCGAGGCTACTATCGATACAAGCGGCTTATGTTTGGGGTCTCGTCAGCGCCGGAGCACTACCAGAAGATCATTCGTGACACTCTCAAGAAGTGTGATGGTGTGGTGAATATTGTAGACGACATCGTCGTGCACGGCAGCATGCAGGAAGAACATGACCGTCGTCTCATTGCCGTCCTTCGCTGCGTACAAGAGGCTGGCCTCACACTCAATCCAAGCAAATGCCAGTTCCGTCTGAGAGATCTGGAGTTTTACGGACACTGGCTCATGTCGGATGGAGTACGGCCTAGTGAAGAGAAGATCGCTGCCCTGTAGAGAGTTACACCGCCAGTGAAGCTCGTTCATTCTTGGGACTTGTCCAATACTGTGCACGTTTTGTTCCCGACCTGTCTACTTGGGCTGAACCGATCCAGCTGCTGACCAGAAAGAACAACAAGTTCATCTGTGAAAAGAGTCAGGAGGCAGTCCGGTACCTGAAAGACGCCATCACCAACGCTGAGAGGCTCGCATACTTCAACCCAACCTGCAAGACGTGTATCACGGCCGATGCATCTCCGTACGGCTTGGGTGCTGTCCTCACGCAACGCCAAGGGTCAGAGTGGCGCGTCGTGTCGTATGCATCGTGGAGCCTAACGGACGTCGAGCGACGGTACAGCCAGACTGAGCACGACGCATTGGCGTTAGTCTGGGCCTGCTGCCGTTTCAACCTGTATGTGTATAGTGCAAGCTTCGACTTAGTAACGGAACACAAGCCTTTCACGTTTATTTACTCACCGACGTCCAAACGTCAGCGCGCGTAGAGCGGTTGGTGTTGCGATTGCAGTCATACAACTTCCGAGTGGTGTATGAGCCTGGTGCCACGAACATCGCCGATTCCTTGTCGAGACTACAGCAGAAGAAGCCGTCAGGCGTTGGACACAACCTGGTGCGCACTATTGTCGAGAAGGGAGTTGCTGCCAGTGTCACAGCGAAGGAGATCGAATCCGTTTCAGCAGCCGATGCAGAGTTAACAGCTGTTCGACGCTGTGTGACTACCGGTGACTGGTCGTTTTGTCCATCTTCTTACACGCACGTACGGAGCGAACTGTGTGTCTGTGGTGGATTTTTTCTGCGCGGTGACTGTATCGTTGTTCCGTCTGCTCTGAGAGATCGAATTTTGAGACTTGCTCACGAAGGTCACCAGGGTATAGTCAAGACCAAAGCTCGTTTACGTACCGCAGAATGGTGGCCGGAGATCGACGGCGACGCTGAACGGGTGTTCAAGCGAAGTCATGGATGTCAAGTGGTCACAGCATCTGAGCGTCCACTACCAATGCAACGCAGTCGTCTGCCGACGCGGCCATGGGAAGCATGTGCAGCTGACTTACTCGGTGCCCTTCCAACCGGTGAGAGTCTGTTTGTTATCGCAAATTATTATACGCGGTGCTTCGAGGTTGTTGAGATGCGTTCAGTCACTTCCGCACGGATCATCAAGGGTCTTCGTCTCATTTTTGCAAGATGGGGCACACCGGCATTTCTACGCACTGACAACGGGCCGCAATTTCTCTCGCAAGAGTTCAAGTCGTTCCTCGCCGAGAACAGTACTGAGCACATCCTTACGACGCCGTACTGGCCGCAAGCAAATGGTGCTGTGGAACAGCAGAATAGCAATCTGATGAAGTCGTTGCGGATCTCATTCGGAAGGTATCGCCTGGCGCGGCGAGTTGCTGCGCTTCTTGGAAGCGTATCGATCCACTCCTCACTTCGTTACTGGCCGTAGTCTGTTCGAGATGATGACTGGTCGCACCATGCGTACGAAGATGCCACACATCGCCAAGAAGACGATTCAAGATGAACCAACTCGCGGCCGCGACTGGGAAGCGAAGCTGAGAGGCAAGTCTTACGCTGACATGGCGTGTCGTGCTGTTCCGTCTACCGTAGTTCCTGGAGATCGCCTCCTAGTGAAGGAACAGCATGAACAGAACAAACTGTCGTCCACTTACTCACCGAAGCCTGCCGTTGTGCAGTCGAAGTCTGGCGAAGAGGCTGTTCTCGAGCGCGAAGACGGCTCGATGGTTCGTCGCCATTCATCGCATATTAAGTCATTTCATGGGGAAGACGAGGCAGATCAGAAGCAGTCGTCGCAAGCAGAGTTGTCATTAGAGTCGTCACGTCCAACAGAGGACAAGAAGGCCTCCGACGTACTTGAACGATTATATAACTTGAGATTTTCTCTTGAGATTCTCTTCCTATCTCGTCACATGAGATTTTCCTTAATGTTTTGCTCGTAACCTTTTGTTTTTTTGTGAAGTTTGTTTCCGTTCTTATCTTTAAAGTCTGACAAAAGGAGGGAATGTAGTGTCTGTCGATCGTCCCGATCGTCCATACGCATCGCCATTTTGTTTAGATAGTTACGATCGCCATCTTGTCTTAGTAGTGCCATGCGTGATCTGTCTTTTTTTGTGCTTTTTCTCTCTCTCTCTCTCTCCATGTTGTTCCTTGCAACATTGGAACATGTAGCTGTTACTCTTTGTTGTCTCTATGATGTGTGCGTTCACCTATGAGTGATGTGAGGGGGGAACACTATACTATTCATAACGAGAAGCAGTTCAGGATGAACGCCGAAACAAAATGTGCTCTTCCTTAGTGTCAGACAAGGCTAAATCCGCTCTCTCCTCCTTCACATCAGACAAGGCTAAACCAGCTCTCTCTTCCTTCATATCAAACAAGGCTAAACCAGCTCTCCCTTCCTTCATGTCAGACAACACTAAACCAGCCTTCTCTTCCTTCACATAACAAAAGGCTAAACCAGCTCTCTCTTCCTTCATGTCGGAAGAGGCTAAACCAGCTATCTCTTCCTTCACGTCAGACAAGGCTAAACCAGCTCTCTCTTTGTTCATGTCACACAAGGCTAAACCAGCTCTCTTTTCCTTTATGTCAGACAAAGCTAAACCAGCTCTCTCTTTCTTCACATCAGACAAGGCAAAACCAGCTCTCTCTTCCTTCACGTCAGACAAGGCTAAACCAGCTCTCTCTTCCTTCAAGTCACACAAGGCTAAACCAGCTCTCTCTTCCTTCATGTCACACAAGGCTGAACTAGCTCAACCTTCCTTCAGGTCACACAAGGCTAAACAAGCTCTCTCTTCCTTCACGTCACAAAAGGCGAAACCAGCTCTCTCTTCCTTCACGTCAGACAAGGCTTGAACCCGCTAGCTCTCTCTTCCTTCATGTCAAACAAGGCTAAACAAGCTCTCTCTTCCATCATGTCAGACAAGGCTAAACCAACTCTCTCTTCCTTCACATCAGACAGGGCAATACCAGCTCTCTTTCCCTTCACGTCCCACAAGGCTAAACCAGCGCTCTCTCTTCCTTCACGTCAGACAAGGCTAAACCAGCTCTCTCTTTTTTCATTTCAGACAAGGCTAAACCGGCTCTCTCTTCCTTCATGTAAGAGAAGGCTAAACCGGCTGTCTCTTCCTTCATAGCAGACAAAGCTAAACCCGCTCTCTCTACCTTCACGTCAGACAAGGCTAAACAAGCTCTCTCTTCCATCATGTCATACAAGGCTAAACCAGCTCTCTCTTCCTTCAGGTGAGACAAGGCTAAACCGGCTCTCTATTCCTTCGTGTCAGAAGAGGCTAAACCAGCTCTCTCTTTCTTCATGTCAGACAAGGCTAAAACCGCCCTCTCTCCCTTCATGTCACACAAGGCTAAACAAGCTCACTCTTCCTTCACGTCACACAAGGTTAAACCAGCTCTCTCTTTCTTCATGTAAGACAAGGCTAAACCAGATCTCTCTTCCTTCACGTGAGAAGAGGCTAAACCCGCCCTCTCTTCCTTCATATCAGACAAAGCTAAACCAGCTCTCTCTTCCTTCATGTCAGACAAGGCTAAAACCGCCCTCTCTTCCTTCATGTCACACAAGGCTAAACAAGCTCACTCTTCCTTCACGTCACACAACGTTAAACCAGCTCTCTCTTTCTTCATGTAAGACAAGGCTAAACCAGATCTCTCTTCCTTCACGTGAGAAGAGGCTAA
>JAOWAR010067778.1:0-12765 GCA_028571005.1 Clathrina lutea
TTTTTTTTGGTCCAATGACAGAGCTTGATTCTCTGCGCGCGGATCTGGGAAAGCAGCTGACGCATTTGAAAAGAAGTCCGAAGAAGTGGAGCGAATGAAGGCTGAAACTGCGCGATAGTTCGTTTCCGGAATGTTGTGGATGCTGATGATGGATGGCAGCTTCAGTTTCTAACGGGGCTCTCAAAGAAGTACTGGGAATCGTTGTGGAAGGACCTTGACCCTTCCCCTGAGAATATTTTGAGCCAGAAAGCTAGCGGCAGCAAAAGAAGAAGCTGGTCATGTGAACTGCCCCGGTGGCGGAAAGAAGTGTGCCCTGTCATTGGAGGATGAGTTGCTTATGACACTTATGCGTCTGCGACTTGGTCGCATGGCACAAGACCTCGCGTACACGTTTGGCGTTCGTGACTCCACTGTGTCCAGGATCGTTACGAAGTGGATAAACTACATGTACCTTTGACTGGGAGACATTCCCATTTGGCCAACATGGGAGCGGATCGAAGCAACGATGCCATCCTGTTTCAAGGGTGTTTACCCCAACACGTTCGGCATTGTTGATGCAACAGAACTGCGCTGCCAAACGCCATCATCTTTGTCCTTGTAGTCTCAGCTGTATTCGGCTTACAAAACCCACACTACGCAAAAGGGCCTCGTGGCCATTGCCCCCAATGGCACTTTCATGTTTGTGAGTGAGCTTTGCTCTGCATCAATCAGTGATCGCCAGATTGCTGTTGATAGTGGCTTTCTTCAACTTCTGGAGAATGTTCCTGCAGGGAAGAGTATCATGGCAGACAGAGGTTTTGATATTCAAGACCTCCTTGCAAAATATCATGTTCTGCTGAACATTCCTGCTTTTCGGGAATCTTCATCGAGCCATCTAAGCTTGTCATATGTTGTCGCCACGCAGAAAATTGCTCGAGTCTGAATCCATGTGGAACGCGTGATCGGACAGGTGAAGCGATGATTTCACATACTGGATGGTGTTATCCCCTTGTCGTTGTGGTGGCCAATAAACCAGACCTGCTGTGTCTGCTGTTTGTTGACCAACTACTCGGGGCCTATTACGGATGAGAAGGAAGAGGATGTGTGAGCCGGGAAATGTACTGCATGTGGCACGTTCGTCAGGCATTCTATTTTTTGTTCATAATGTCACAGTTGGACTTCGTGTTGTTTGTTTGACATTCTGGTGTCCAAGGTGCCATTTATCTTGCAGCTTCGTTCAGTGCAAACAAGTCGGCACAGTCGGCTTGCCTTATACTCTGATTATCAGGGTGTTCCAGCCAGTTTCAGAAGATAGAGTTCTTTATGCTTCACTGCTTCTGTCAGGATATGCTTCCTTGTGTGAATCTGTTGTCAGAATATGATACTCTCTGAGTACCGATTCTACCCTCTACCATTGGTGCTGTGTGTGAATGATCACATGACTTAAAGCCTCTCACTGGAATTTTATGCCACCATGGAGGGTAATACAAGAAGACTTGTAGATTTACATGTAGGGGTGTGTATAAATGTTTGTTGGGATGGAAACATCCAGGCATGAATACTAAATGTTGCTCAATTGAGTCCTGTCATTGGGAATTGGCCATTCTTTGTTCTACCAAAAATGGCAGAGAAACTTGGTTTTCAGAACTAGAAGATGAATGAAAAGGTTCTTCATGATATTCTGGCAACAGAAGATTCAAATCCCTCATTTTCAATCTTTCCCAAGTTTGGTTGTGACGGAACAGTTTTGCATGTCAAGAAACAACTTTTTGACCTCACCCGCAACTCAGCAGAGGAACAAGATCGCATCGCAGTGAAACGTTTTTCTTGCAATTTTCAAATTGTAACTGCTCCGCTCTTCATACATCAAACACGAAGTACAAGCTGGAGAGCAGACAGGTCGGCTGGTGAGATGAGTCGGATCATTGATCGACACTTTCATATTGAAACAGCAACAAGAAAAAAAAAGATGAACTGAGAGCAAAGCAAGTGTAAGAATCTACTTCGCACCTCACAGAGGTGTTTTCCCTAGGAGGTGTTTTCAAGGCACACCTCAAGTAGGAATCTTGAGGGGTTTTCCTGATCTTGGGACCCTCCAAAAAGTGACTAGAAAGTAGGAGAAAGAGGTGGTTTCCCTGAAGTGAGTGGTGATCGAGGAAAAAAAGTCAGAAACCAGAGGAGGGAGGAAAAGTGTGTTTTTTGAAGTGAGTGCTTATTGAGTAAAAAAAAGAAAAAAAAAAGGTCACTGAAAAGACGATCAGTGAGGAAAAGGAGGAGTTTTCCCAACTTTGCTGCCCGTTAGGAAAATGAGGTGTTTTCCCGACTTTGCTGCCAGTTAGGAAAAGAAAACACCTTTTTGTATGTTGTATCCCGGGCCGTGAAGTGCGAGCTCTGCTCAGTCTACTGCGAGCTCTACTTCTACTGCGAGCTGTGCAAGGCTTTGAACGTGCTGCTTCTTCGTTGTTGTGATAGAACAGCGCTCTGAGGAAGAACGAAACCCAGTGGACTCGGATGGGTACTTGTCATAAGCTCGTGACACAACATGATCGATACGACCGTGACATGATCGATACCTACCTGTCGACAAGGCCGGCCTTCACACCACTCAGGCGTCCATGATGGCGACGAAAAAACTCTTTCAGCCGAGACACTGTCCACGACGCACTAGGGCAAGCATCATCGCCTGGCTCCTCGTCCATGAAGGAAGGAAAACGAAGCTCTGCATCCAACAACAACCACTGGTTCGTTGTTCGATTCCTTTCTATGCGGTTTCCATGACGCTACCTTCAAGAAGCCCCGACTCTAACCCAGACAATAATTGCGGGATCTATCTATTAATATTTATCGCAGTTTCGCTCAGGGCGCGGTTGGAACAGGCATTCAAGCATATAAGATCAAAAGAGTCCGCAATGTTCAGTTTCAGGAGGATGCTTCACGGTGAGCAAATCAATCGACGCCTATGTGGTCGGTCCCCAAAACAGTGACAACAAGTATCCAGTGCTTCAAAAACAATTCATCAAGGGTCTTGACTTGGAGAGTCAGCGATACGTCAATCTTCCGCAAGTATGAAACTGATCGCAGGGTTTTTGACAGCAACACCAAGGCTGCTTTGGGTGAGTAAGCAAGTTTGTGAATGTCTCCAAGCGATGTACATGTATACGTACTAGCGTCTTGCGAACCCACCCTGACTCCGGCTGAGTTTTCGAGCATACAACGAAAGTAGCCAGATCGGTTCCGCAGACAAACACGCCTTGTTGTTTCTCACCTACGTATTCGGTGTTTTGTGTAAGGGAATAAAATTACTTGTTCTGTATGCAATGATTATGTAGCACACAATAGCCTGCCCTGTGACTCCCGCGTCCTGTGTCATTTTTGTCGGTCCCTTACTTGGCAGCTGTAAAGACACGGTGAGCACTTATTGATCGAACACCTCCTAAATCTTGTTCCTCCACAATGTATCGCTATTTTGAGTAGGAATATGAAAAGAAAAGGAGAGGTCCCCGTGCTTCTTGTGGAAAAACTCTTACGCGCAGTCAAACCTTAGTGTTATTTTCTGTCGAATTCCCTTCTTTGGCGCACCCCCTTGAATCTTGTTCCTCCATTAGGTATAACTATTGTGAAAAGGAATATTTAAGAAAATGAGGGGGTCACCGGGCTTCTTGTGAATAAAATCACTGAAAACCACCTTTCTGCATTGCGACACACATAAAATAGGGTATTTGGGGGGGAAAATTCCGGAGAAACGACCACGGTGACCTATGTTTTTTGTTTGTATATAAATCACTGAAAACCAAATTTCTGCATCGCTACACATATAAAATAGGGCATTTGGGGATAAAAACTCCGGAGAAACGACCACGGTGACCTATGTTTTATTTTTACAGAATTCAGCTCTTTGGGTGATAATCTACCCAGGAAACACAACTAAACAGGGGTTTCATGATAAAATCCCTGAATAATGAGCTCTGTTGGTGCTGGTTTATCTTCAGAAGCCTGCTTCAAGTGTGGAAATGTCAGGGGCCTGCAGCGAGATTGCCCAAGCCGTATTTGAGACTTTAAATTAGGGAAGTACTACGAATGCAACGAGTTAAGCCACTTGAGGAAGGATTACGAACAATATTGATCTTTGTCAGCTGTAGTTGCAGCTGATCCGAAGCCAGCCATCCTAAGCGGGCCGGGTGAAATTGAAGGCGTCTGTTTCGTTTGGCGTCAACCTCCTCATTAGGTTTGTAGATCCTCTCAGGATGGATTATTCACAGGATGGGCAATTGTGTGCAGTAAATTTTGCTGTGAAACAACCTTTCATTCTAAGTGATGACTTGGGGTATTTGAGAAACACTCTAAAGTATGTTACTGCATGTGTCAATGAGCATGCGGATGCAGTGCTAGAAATGAATGATGCTTCTGCGGGATGGTAATCAGACTGTGGCTAGTTGAAGGTACAGGGGCACGGACAAGGAGTGAGCCAACTGAACCTCTAGGCTCTGGTATTGGTCAAAATGGGAGGACGTTGAAAGATAACCGGGAAAAGAAATTTTTCTGAGGTGGCCATTGAAACATTGATGTGAAACATTTGGCTGATGCTGCATGACCCAAAATGTTTATGGTGAATATGGTGTTGTACTTCTTCACTCTCTTTGTGGCGATCACGCAAGAGCACAAGACTATAACCCCAGTAAGGCCGGTTATCGATGACCATAGTCAACTGCATCAAGCCATGCTGTCCAACCCAGGTCCACCTGCTCAATCCGTGGCCAGAAGATTCCACATTGTCGACGACGTCAGTACAGGAATGACAACGTGTCAATAGCTGGGTATCTTCATCTCGTCCCGCATTACTTGGCCATGTTTTACGTTTCTCCTCTCCTGTCTGCCGTGTGCTCCACTCTTTTCCTTCTATGTTTGCCGATGACATTCACTGGACTTTGTTGTTTGTCTCCGTATGCCTACAGTCTCTTGCTGTCGCTATCGGCAAAGGTTGGCTCAATATTCGTATTTCAAGAAATACCTTGACCCTGTCATCTTTAGTTTCTCTCCCTGCTGCTTGCTCCTATTGTTGCTTCTCTCCTTTGCTTTCAAATCACTCTTAGCCCTATACAGGGCAGGCTTTTTTGACCTGAAGAGAAGAATTTCGGACTGTTGCACATCTAGTATGTTTGTAAGCCTTGTCCAGGTAGTATATCGACACCTCCCCGCCATCCAAAAGTCCCGGCAATTAAAGAAAGACAAATAGAACGAAGAAAGAATGTTCTTCTACTGTGACTATATTATTTAAAAAAATACCTCCCAACAGGATGGAGCGTGGAAACCACAAACATGTTGGGACCTTAAAACCACAAACAGGTTGGCACTTGAAAATCGGCAGGTGCTCGAAGCTCAAAAACAGTTTTGAGGCATGATTAGGCCTGTGTATCCCTTAAGGGAGTAGTGATGTTTAGCAGTAACGACCAGTCTGCAACATTTGCTCCAGTCTGCAAGATTTGCCCCAATTGCAAGTTTTCTTTTTGGAGTGGGATATGACTGAACAGCCGAAAAAGTATTGCCACAGTCAGGCCCGTAGGGACTGTAGGCTCCACAAACGATAATTAACGTGTTTGCGTGTGTCTGTCACAGGTCCTTTGGTTCACCTATATTTCCGCTTGTGGGTCAAATTCTCCATGTGGTTGATCGTGAAACAAATTTTGCTCTCCTTCCCCTCCAGGTTTAGGGATATATCGTTTTACTTCGTGTTCGTATTCTAAGAGCTGTTGGGGTGACTTTTGCTGGTGCGGTGCGATCTTGCCTTAGGCCGCTGGATCGGAGGAACAAAAACTTCTGAGCCACAAAAAAATTGCTACAAAAGTCCGACCTTCGTGACGTCCACAACACATTCGGCTTTCTGGGCAAAGAGCGCGGCATTTTTTTGCGGATTGAAATCAATTTGTACACAGCTGGCCAAACCCTGCATTGTGTGTAATTTCTGATTTCAATATCTGCCAGTGCAAGCTTGGGTTAGATATAGAAGGTAGATCTACTTGTTCATAGGAGCTTTTTCAGCCTTCTTAAGATAGAAGGCTTCAGAGAGCGGAGATGATGCAGAATGGCTCCTCGATGAACAAATGTAAACTCTACCCCATTGAAAGCAGCAAATGTTTGCGTTCGTGAGCAGGCTCCTCCTCCTTGCGTGACGAAGCCAAGATCAAAGATTGGGTGTTGTTGAAGGCTTTCCTCCATCATGTGGTATGGCCAGATACCAGCCGGGCCGGTATCAGGCCATACCACATGGCCAATGGTGTTTGTTGATAGCAACCGTCTTGTTTACCGACACAGATTCCGGCAAGCTACTACTGGTCTCCCATCAGCAGTAGTTCGGACCAGTTCCCTTTAGTCTACTGGCGTCTGGGTTGTTCCGATCGAGCTCGAATCCCAGACACCAGGTTGCTCCAGATCACGGCTTGGTTCCTTCCCTCTCCATTTCTTCATTCCAGCTCTTCAGTGGCTTCTATATTTTTCGTCGTGGTGCCCAACCACCCACCCTCGAAGAACCTCGCCTTTTTTTCATACCTTCTGCCCGCTTGGCTCCGGGAAATCTTTCCCTGCCCAGGACATTTGTTGTTTGCAACGCGGCCGATTGACACACAGCTTGCTGTATTCCACAGTACAAAGTTAATGAATGTTTGCATTTTAATGTGATGTTGCTGATCCTGGAGGCCGGTCTGAACAAAATTGCAGCTGGCCCGCGCGCTTGCAACGGGAGCCACGCGACCATGTTTGGGTGAAAAAGAGCTACATTTGATCCGATCGCGTGGGCGTGTAACTGTGCGCGTTGCATTGGCCGGCTGATTGATTGGTAGTTGCTCACGCTCTTTTCCTAATGCGGAACATTCGAAAGCCTCCACCTGGAGAAGTGATGAGTTTGAGGCTAACGCGAGGCTCGAGCAAAAAGTACATGTAAGTGCATGCATAAATTGCAACAATATGAAGGTAGCATCGCTGGTGTTTTTCGACCGTCTGACCATGTTTAGAAAAAAATAATGAAAATATAATGTTGCACTTGAGCCGAGGAACGTGGGACTGGGTATCTTCTACTACCTCCAGTACCGCACTATGAATGTTTTCTCCCTTTGTCTTTTTTTCTAGTGACGTAGTCTAGGAAGGGGGGAAGGGGGTTGGTATTTAGGATGTGCAGACGGCGTTGAGACGTTTAAAGAGGATGCATGAATTACAAAGATGTTTTGTAGGTGCGTGCCGTGGTGATTGCCGATGAAGTGAATATGTGATGTAAAGGGTTTACGTTTTTCTTTCCTTTTTTTTTCTTTCCTTTATTGAACACCCATCACAAAGAAAGGGGATGGGATTGCGGCAATAGGGGGATTGCGGTAGCCCCATGGACAAGCTCCTTGTCACCAGCGCGAGTTTGTGCCAGCTCAACACCCCTTGTCGCTGGAGTTGTCTTTGGAGTGAGAGCGCTGTCACAGGCACGCTAGCAGGTGTTCTGAAACTGCATCCTGGTCAAGAAGGACCGAAGCATTATCAAAAGTAATCCTTTTCTGTAGGTGCGCAGCCCTTAAACAAATCTCAAAAATGGTGACCTCCCTTTTATCCTCTCCAGGACAGAATTTTGAGCTCCAAAATTCAGGGAGGACAATATGCCCTACTCAGCAAAGCTCCTTAGTTCAGAGTTTTTGATGCTTGTTTTCATTTTCTGGAACTTTCGGTTTGAAGAAAAAACTCGATCATCACTGGACTAATCATTTGTTGTCATTGTACAGATGGGGACCGGAGTGATCAAAAGTGGCATTTAAAGTGGCATGGAACATCTCCGAAGAGGAAAAATTGTGAACGATCTGCATCCAAGGATGAGAGCCCATTGCATTTTGTCATTGTAAGAGCAAACCATGCCTTCCCTATCCCTGCCTGAGAACTGCTTGCCCACATACAAACTGTGATCAGGGCCAACAATATGAGCCGTAACGATTAAATCAATCAGGGCTCTCGTTCTGTCATGTTAATGCTATATTTTTCTCTTTCACATGCATATGAGATCCGGGGATTCTGTTCGGTCAGTCAACTTCGAACATTCAGACAGTCTCTCAGTCACCACGCCCCACCTCAAGAGCTTCTTGAGCAACAGCATGGACTAAACTACCGCCGTCTCCTTTTCTCTGCCCTGCTTTGATGCAAAACATATCTAAATTTAACATCATCTTTGTCTTGCTCTGAAAACCGTCAGCACATATTCGTCCAGGATCAGTAGCGAAGGACACATGCACGTTATGGCTACGCTCGTGCCCAGGTCCCATAAGGAATATATGTACCATAAAAAAAGTACGCGCAATAAGGAAAGTATTGGCCAATCGTGTGACCTTAAAAAAACGTGACCAGGATCGACTCAGCAGCACTCAACAGGCTTCAACCTAAGGTTACACGGAGCCAAAGCTCATATCGATCGACGAAGTAGAGCTTGAAGACGGCTCGTTTGGTGAACCATGCTTCCGAAGTGTGAACCATTCTGGGGCATGCCCGCGGGAAAACGACCTCTTGCGTCATCCTTGTAAACTTCAAGAACTAATGGTGCGTGTTTTAGAGCTGGTTTGAAGGTCGCGTATTTTCTCAGCGAAATTTCGTGGTGGCTAGAGTAGAGCTTTTAGTTTTAAAGTACAAGCACGCTATCTTTTCTTAGCACATTATTGATGTTTGCAGTGCAACCTTCCATGGAAAAATGCATTTACGGATGAGTTTTTCCACTTCTTGTTTCATTTTGGTTTTTGACACAGCCGTTGAAACAACTGGACATAATTCTGAATGTTCGGAAACGCTCAAAGTCCAATACCAACGGTTAGTAGGGCTCATTCAGCACTGTTTTCTTTCTTTATGCATTGCTTTACATTACTTTTCCTAGCGTTAATTCTCCTACTCGGTCTATGCGGAGGCTGCCAGTGATGGTGGGAGTTTTTACTCTTCCTCCTCAGGCCGACCTTGTCTAAGTAACTAGCTAAGATTTTTGTTTACATATTTTCAATGTACAGGGGCAAAAAGTGCTTTTCTTTTCGCTCCTCTCCGCTTTTTGCCTTTTTCCTTGTCAAATTTAGCTACCTCTAACGAGTTTTCACAGAGTAAGGAACAGGAATATCAAGTTACTTTGCTGAGTCCCTCTCCTGTTCTCACCAAGGATGTTGGCCCGCTACTTCCACCAAGCTGGCTTAAAGATAAACTTGATATATCCTTACAAAAATAAAGAAAGCTTGTTTTCAACACGACTCTGTGTGCTGGTTTTCCGGCGATCCAGGCTGCGTGGGCGATGGTCAATTTTGTTTGAACTGATTGGGGCTCTGTATGACCTAGTGGTAGCAGTAGTAAAATATTTCTTTGATTACCCAGTAGCTTTAAGGTAATCGAGGGGCTCCCCAGACCTGGTTAATACTGGATGGCAGATTCATGGATACACCAGTTGACAAAAAAATCCTAGAATAAACACTAACGTTATCTTAAGATCTTCAATCTACACAGGCACAAGAATTTTAAGGTCAAGTTTATTCGCAACAGATGTTCAACTATCTGTTTTAACTGGGGATAGAATAAATTTTATCCAAGACCATTAAAGTGAAGGCAGTTTTCAGGATGGGGGAGTTCCATAACAGAAAGCCCTTACGAGGTTTGAGTTTCGGGAAGATTGGGAAATCGTGTTGACACAAAAAGATTGCTCAGCACATAAGCGGAGAAAAGGTTTACATTCCTCCACATCTGAGGGAAGGGACAAAACCGTTGAGAATTAGTAGTAACTGTTGACCATACTTAACTACAAAGAAAAAAAGAAAGAATAACATTGGACAGTGTACTCACCAGCAACACGGCCTAAAGCCATTGCCGCTGCTTGCTTTGGATGAGCCCTAACTTATACTTAATAGCGATGAAACAGTTTCTACACGTAAGGCTCTACCGAAAGACCTTCTGATACCTTTCCTGGAAAGTGCACTTCCGCCTGTGCTAGCCTCATCAAACTCAGCATAATTAACGTCCCTACCGCCCGAATCTCCCCACAACCATTAGTCACGTCATCTGCCCCATCGCTAAGCAAGGATATCGTGGAAAGTCCAAAAATTATTGCTTGACTGGAAGGTAGCACACCTTTGTCCCAAAGTAAATTGCTTTGACTCTTGCATAAAACAGACCAAGGCACAAAGCTTTCAGCGTAGAAACAGCAAATTTCCGGTTCCTTCCTAAGAAAATTGTAGATTTGTTAAAAGATCAAAATATCCTTTTGGGGACGATTCAGGCGGAAACATACTGTTCCCTCAAGGTTTTCTTTCACCTCGAAGAATGTGTCCTGGAAATTTCATGGTGATCTTGAATACGTCTGCTACCTTCTCTTCTTTTGAGAGAAGAAGGATCAACAATGACCGAAGTGAAGTTGAAGTCAGCCTTCCGAAAGCTCATCTTATCAATCGATCGCCGTCGTTGACTGGAACCTTCGAGCGGGCCCTCTGGCAAAATCTCCCATCAACAGACTGCCGGAAAACTGCTTTCCAAGTGCCCAAAAAGGGGAGTGTGCCAGCAAGTAACACATTCCCGGGGTTGACCTGGTGAGATCAGTTGCGACCCAAATACCACGGTATCGATCGTCGAACACAACCTTCGTTTGGCAAGTATGTATGTGAACACATGTGAAATTACGCAGCCGTGAACCCGCGCGCACCCGCCTCGTGAATGATGAAGAAAAGGCACAAAGTACACAAAACAACTCCAACTTGGTATGGATCGCCAGCACTTGCGAGCGTATTTCACATCAATTTCACATGATGCACGGCTGTCCTGCATATTCATGATGCGGCAGCTTTGAAATACGGCGTCTAGCATCGTTTCCTGGCGACGATTCAAAAATTCAAAACCCGGCGTACATGGTACCGGCTAGTGCCGGGCACAAGATCGATGATCGAGGTTTGCCATGATCACACCTTGCACTCTTTTCAGCTTCTTTGACTTGGTTGAAGGGCCATTTTTGTCGCTGGAAGCACCTGAGGCAGTCAGAGGTACAGGAGGAAGGCAAGGAGGCGAAAGGGTGAGAGTAAACTGCTCGATCAAGTGTCTCTTCATGAGGGTAAAAGACCGTTGGTTGAATCAAGAGCCCTTTTCCTTGATGAAAGAAGGAGCTCGTTTCTTCTTGCCTCCAAGTTTTCCTGGCAGAACCTAAAGTTTTCTCGTGTTGGGTAAGTCGTAACCTTTCGTTTGCTGTGTCTCATTTCTCACCGGTTTTATGTTTCGCTCGTCGCGTTGCCCAAACAGCTGCCCGGCTATGCGGACGTCGGTCTTGTTGCGTCTTCTTGCGTGGAGCGCCACAAACAGGCCTTGTCTTAAGTGTGCCGGGCTGGTATGCGAACATTTTCTACCCTTTCGAGGTCTACGAAGTACTCGCTTGTAATTTTATTCGGGAGCTGCATGAAGGAGCATTTCAGGATCTCGGTCGAAGATGACCTGGAGGAAGTTCTGATCACCCACGATCGATCTGTGCCATTTGTCACCGTGTGCTGGCACGGCATGAGGAAACGGTCGCCGCTGGTCGGAAGGACACCCAGCGAAGGGAGGCAGTAGGGATTCCGGGAAGCTAAGAAGTGGACACGTCATGCGCGATCAGGCTGCCAGTTTTTTTTTGTTAGACTGGAGCAGCAGCGCGTAGGTGGAAGGCCAGAGGAAAGCGGACGTTTGAGAAGAGGGCCAGATTACTGAGGGTCAAGCTACAGAGGCCAGGAAGCGATGGGAGAATGAATTGAGCGGGAGGAAACAAGTTCGAGCGCACCGCACGGCCAGGTCTGGCTGATGAGGCTCAACTTTGCTCGGCCCCATGCTCAAGTCTTGGCCCAAGCGGTGCGCCTCGGTCAGACCTGATGGCCTAGAATTGTGAATTCAGGAGATATGTCCAGTGATGCCCCAACAGGCATCGAACGCAACTGTCCAGTTGGAGATGTTCTCACACTGGCCAAGCCTCAGTATAAGTCTGGTGATGATGGTTTGCCTCTGGCCCCTGACTGCGTGCAAAACGCTCTGAATGTTCTCTTTTGTCCAGTGTGTCGGCACATAGCGGACAGGGCTGTTGAGTCACCATGTTCCAAGTATCTGTTCTTTGCGGAGTGCATATCTGAATGATTGAGCCCTGCTACGCATCCCTCTAGAAGATGTGTGCATTACAGCTGTCCATCTTGACCTGGGCATCTTCCTTTGGTTATACGAATTATAATCCATGCTGTCCGACTTGAAAATACTTGATCTGACAATGGTGAAAGAGCTGGGAGAGTCTGAGGCGAGTGACAGCAACAGCTTCACCGATTAAGCCACCCTTTCGACCAAACACAGCACTACATCGCCAACTGACGGAGTTCCTTGGACAGCTCCATGGGATGACGAGCCGGATTGGGTGTGCTCCCGTAAGCTCAGGAGGTGCTCCTTCTGACAAGTACGCCAGAACTGGTCCAGGTGGCGGTGACCTTTCTGCCACTGATTGAGCAGATGTTCTGCTGATGTCGGCACGTGTTCTTGAAAGTTGGGATCGGTGAGGTCCTCATCAGGTGAGGGAGGCAGTAGGAGAGGTCGACTGCCAAAAAGAAAGTGGGCTGGCATGATGGCGTGGCCAGAACCGTGATCAGCATAGACGTAGGTCAATGGACGAGAATTGAGGACGGCTTCCACCTCAGTGACCAACGTTTCCATCTGGAGTCTGGACAGGAGAAGACGGCCCAAAGCCTTGCGCAAGGAACGCTTGACCAAGCCAACGAGACGTTCATAGGCTCCACCTTGCCACGGTGCGTTGGCGAC
>JAOWAR010067889.1:0-12763 GCA_028571005.1 Clathrina lutea
GAGGCAAGCCACTTCATACGAATCTGGTATAGCACACCTGACATGATTGCTTCTACGTACATTTCCCGTCGATCGAACCGCTCCTCACGCCCGCAGAGGGCAACGCTTCCTGCTCGTCCTGCTCACCGGTTTTGCCTTGAGGACATATAGAAGTTTTGATCAAAT
This sequence comes from Clathrina lutea, assembly GCA_028571005.1. Taxonomy (NCBI): domain Eukaryota; kingdom Metazoa; phylum Porifera; class Calcarea; order Clathrinida; family Clathrinidae; genus Clathrina; species Clathrina lutea. The sequence continues at coordinate 166 of JAOWAR010067889.1, forward strand.
CTCGAAACTCGTCGACTTTGGGCCAGGCTGGCTGCAACCGGGCCAACGTCCCAAGCCACTACACAAACGTAAGGACTCCCCTGGGACAGGTCTACCACAAAATGGAAGAAAATCCACGGAAAATAGGCATTTACAACACCGAAATCAAGCGCAAAAAAGTGCTCGCGCTGGTCCCGCATACATCTCTTGCGCTTGGAACGGCGTCTCCTTGAATTCTTCTTGTTTGAACTCCGAAGTCGCTGATGGCTCTGTCGCATGAAGGCTTTCCGCTTTGGCATTCCGCTCCGCTTACTCTGCTCATCCGTAGGCGAATTGGGCAGCTTCCTGTGATCAGAGTCGCCAGAATCGATCTCGAAGCTCGCCATGGCCAAACATGGGGATCGCCATGATAATCGGGGCGACTTGAATGTGCACGCTCACTGGCCGATCATAGTGTGTAAAGCAGTCAAGCCTGAGGAATGTAGCATGCAGCATAAAGACGTAGCGTAGTTCTACGCGCTCTACGTGTACATCCTCGGCCGCGCCTGCGGTGGCTCTACGCTTGGTCATAATCGTATGCATAGGGACAAGAATCCGGTCACTGACCTCATACCCGTGCGATAAGACTCACATTGCTGGCCATAGTCATGGAAGCATTCTGAAGCCTTGATTGTAGAGCGGTCGAGAAGCAGCGTACTACCTCTTTTCAAAGTGGGTCAGTGACTAACTTCCCAAAGGTCATGACCTATCCGCCACAGTTGGATGTTGAAATGTGTGATAAACCAGCTGTAATGCACATCCTGCTGCAGTTAGACGTGAGATTTTCTTGTGACCAGACCAATAAGATGACTCATATGATTGCATGACCAAATTAACAGTATGATACAACTGTAAAGCACATGCACATCGAGAATCGTATTTTACCCGCAGCTTCTGCAAGTTTTTCCCTTTTACCATGCCTCTTACTTTGGGAAATTGCCACCTTGCCCATTACCTTATGAGGGTTTTTTGCCTTTCAACAGGCGAAAAAATGCCCGTGTTACAGCAAAAAGATAACGACACAACCATACGCACATTGTCAAAGTATTAGATAAGAAATTAATGGTGCGAGCTGAGTGCATGCAATCACGTAGCAACAAGAGTAGCAACTACTGAGGCTTTTGATCGACCAGCGATATTGCCTTGACGTCTGATCGTCCTTTTTCAGAGTAGCTAGAACTTGTTATGTTGTCAGAGTCACCATGGCGGAAGGACTTGGTGCTTGGCTTGTCGTGAAGCAATTTTGTGCTGAATGGGCGGATGAGGAGGTAAGCATAATCAGTGTTTTTTTGTGTCTGTAAAAATATGGATTGCACCTTACCTTTTGCGCTTCCAAATGGCCACACCATTTTCTTATTGCATTCGAAGGGTTACTCGATCGTCCACAACAGGTCCCCACAAATGAAGTGCCAGATAGTACGATAAGGTAACTGAAGGTACCGCCTTCGCCATGGTCTTTGGTTCTTTCAGGCTCCTATGCTGCTTTTCTTGACAATTGTTGTGCAAAAAATTAGATTATTCCAAGACCCCTCGCCTGCCAAGTTTCCCTCCTCGTATTTTCTTCGTTTCTGTGTGTTTGCTTTCTTGGGTGTTCTCGATCGACTTTTTGAACTCACCCTATGCTTGTCAAGATTCGCCGGTGGGTGGCTATGCCTCCTTATGTCTTCATCCACCTGTTTTAAGGAAATAGACACCGGAGGTCCGCTGACGGAACCCTTCCTACCACCTTCCTGGCTTTCCCCCTGTCCTTTTCTTGGGTGAATGGTTTATCTGTGGTGCGTTGCCTGGTTCTGCCAAGACGAAAATTCTTTTCCTGTTCGTATATCCTCCTTTGCTCGCTCTACTCCTTCCATCTGCTCTCGTTCCGAAGATGACTCTCTTTCTCTTGTTCTTCACTTGGCTTTGGAATGAAGGAAGAAAAAAACGTCACAGAAAAAGTTTTAATAACCCCGGCCAGAAAGCCAGCAGGGAGTTTGTGTGCTTTACCTACGAGGGATGGTGAAGCATACTTACAGTTTTTTCAGGTTTTTGAGTCCATGGAAAACACCGTCAGCCAGTAGACTTAAATTGTTGTCATCTAAGATGCTGGGAGCATTCCAACAAAAAGAAAATATCTATTCCACAAAGGCATGAAAGAGTAGTTTGGCACAGCTATAGTACCAACTGCAACCTCAAAAGGTATACACACCACATATGCTTGGACTTCAAGGCTATTTTTTATCCATTGCATGAAGATAGGCCAGCCAGCCAGCCCCCGTCCACCCCATCTCTACAAACACACACCTCGACACCAAGACGATTTCTTATTTAACATGTACGCAATGGAGGAAAACCAACAATGCTCATGTTGACAACGTATAGAGAGCTTCCACCGAAACGTTTACTTCTCACAGAGCCTGTCACAGCGAATCAGCCGAGACCCCCCTACACATACTTCGGGGGCAGTAGCCGCCAGTCGAAACACGGGTTGACTCACTTTATAAGTTTTTCTCGTCCGTATCACTTCGCGAGAGAATCCGCGCTGCAGTCAATTTTACTTCTGCTGCTCGAACGATCCTTTCGACTGGTTGAAGCGATTTCAATAGCGACTACATAGTTTGCGTAAATTGGCGGCCTGAGTTTGGGGCGCAGCTCAAAACACTGTGTCTACATGCTAAATTGGAACAGTGGAAATTATAGAAAAGGACAGCTGAGGTTTGACTCGAACATCAAGTTCCTCCTTCTCAGAGAGAAAGGGAATATGCCAGAAGAGACAGCATGCACAGAACGGATGTCAATATCAGATTGTGGGAGGTGCGACCAGAGTACAGGGGTCGTAGGTGTTAGCGTCAAATGACAGGAAATGTCTTTACAATTGTTTCAGTAGGCAAAAAGAACAAGTCTCTCAACTCTTCAAATGCCACGTTTATTTTCCAACGAAATCAACGACGTTGTTTAAAAGATTGCCGCTCTCTTCCTTCAAGGCGACGGTCGGCGACAAAAGCCCGTCACTTGGCGTGCGTGGATATCCTTGCACAGCCGTGGCGAATAATTTGCTGAGACGTCTGCCTCTGAAATGCCCGATGAGAAACGGCAGAACACAGTTACATGTATTGAGATCAGACCACGTTTCTTCGGGCTTCGTCGTGCTATCATTCTGCAGTAAGTTTGTTGCCACCTCAGTACCTCTCTCTTCTTATATTCCTCTCTCTGACTTGGTGAATACCAGCTCGCAAGGCCCAGTCTCTTCGCCGTTTTCTTCCCCCGTGCTCTTGCCGCTAGCGCGTGCACTACTACTACCCTTTTGTCTCCTCTGGTCAGTTCTTTAATCTACGTCACACTGTCCAGGCTGAATCACCACCCAGGCTGAATCCCCGTTTGCTCCAACTTCGTACGAAAAAAGGCCGAAACGACCTAGGTCTTTCCAAAAAGGATCCGTAGACTACGCGTCTGTACAAAGAAAGCAAAGAATGAAGCCTATCCTTGTCGAGTGACAGAAAGGCAAATTCAGAAATTACACAATCATCTTCATGGCTCAGGAGATTTGTCCCATCAAGGCAGCGTCCTCGGGCAACGTCACGCCGCGCTTAAGGTCACCCCAACAGCCTAGAACACGAACACGAAGTAAAGCAGCATGTCGGAAGGGAGAAGATATGACCAATGCACAGAGTAATACAATTGAAAGCGAAGAAAATAACAAAGCTCATCGCTCCGTAGATCATCAATCCGTGCCGAGACTGGAACTTGAACCTCTGCCACCAAATCAGCTAGCAGGTGGGAGTAATGGTCACGACCAACCATTACGCCATCACGTCAGAAGATGACGTCATGGCCAAAACAGATGCTACTGAGCATGATCTATTAAACATCATTGGCATGAAATAGTCAAGATCGTTCGGAATCAACTGCATGAATCTCAACCAAATAATGTAGTGACACGTCGCGTGGCAAGGTGTAACCATGGCAAAATGGCGTGACGGCATTATGCGATCGTGTATCCAGCCGCGACCAATATCTTGAGCTCTGTGAAGTTGCTTACCTTGGCAAGTGGCGGGAAACTTGAGTTTCTTCAAGGTTTTTCTTGTAGATGCTTTGGCTATTGTTCTCTACATACAGCTGAGGTCATTGGTAACCTGGTCTCAGTACTTTCATGAACGTAGCGGGCAACTACATCGCAGAAGACGTACAGTGGCACTTCAGAGTACCTCCAAGGACCTTTGAAGGATACCTGAGAAGGCTGCGTCGCGTTTGCTAGGTGGTGGAAGAGGCTGTTCGCCGGTGAGCTTGAGAAAACCGCTGCTTTTGACTCTGTGGTACATGGAAACTCTAGACACACAAAAGAGTAAATCTGATTGTTTCGATATAAGCTATTCCTCCGTTTTCCAAATCGTGGGCCGTGTAGCAACAGGCACATAAACCTGTCATTGTCTGGCCAGTTAAGGGAAGACCTTTAGAGCGTTTGTGAAGACTTCTGAGTTAAATGGCATACTAGGTGCGATAAATGTGACTCACATTGTTAATCAGCCGCCACAAGATGATGAAGAGTCCTATTTGCGTGACAGCAGGATGACGTCACTGACGTATATGCTGGCTGGCCTGCCTCCACCCATGACTCCCGTATCATCAGGACCTCCCCTCTGCTTGAGGGAGCATCCACAATCCAACTGGCCACATTTGCTGGGAACTGATTTCTGATCTCCGACCCTTGGCATGCTGCAAGGGCTTGGCTTTCTCCAACTCTAAAACGGAATGCAGGACCTCTCACCAACCAGCAACATCGTAACAGCACAACTATCGCAAAGGGCGTGTTATTTTTGTCATGTATAGAATGGATTTCTGTCCTAAATGTGGCGGCGTGTGCTGTGCACAATATGTGCATCATAGAAGAGGACACCCTGGAAGACTTCATAGAGTGGGATCTCGCAATCGATGAGGATGATGATGACCTAGATGTACAGCCAATTCAGCCACCACAACCTGGGTGTGCTGAGCTTGTCAACTATTTGACTGCTCTTATTGCTTGTCCTTCCATAGCATCATGGACAAATCAAGCAAAATGTGTTTTTCTTCTTTTTGTCATATTTATAGAACTGCATTGTGCTTTTCCACTGTCATTCTGAACGAAGTTCCACTGAAACTCTTAATGCTTTGCAGTACGCGCATCTTTGGGAACGCGGACTAGCTTAGGATAACGTTCAGTTCCAGCTACATACGAAAATGGGCCCCATCTGCGTTTTGTCGCTCCAGAAAGGAGCCGAAGACTTTGCAACTCTCCACATGAAGCATAGAAGGAAAGCTGTGCTTGTCGACGGACAGGGAAGGGAATCAGAAAATACGTACAAAGTAGCCTCTGGCAAGCTCCGTACAGTTTGATCCTGCTTCAATCCTGAAAATGGTGCTGCGCTCTTTGCCCAGAAAGTCAAATGCGTTGTGGACGTCATGAAGGACGGACTTCTGTGGCAATTGTTGTTGCACAATCTAAAAATACTGGACACTGGACGTCAAGTGCTTATGAGACTTACAGTGCGGAGTCGAGAATCTGCAAAGGCCACAGCTTCTGCATCGGTGCAGCTACCACAGCGGAAAAGGCAGGGATACCGTAGTGGGTCATTAAGACCATGGGAAACTGGACGTCAAGCGCTTATGAGACCTACATCCGGACAGATCCTGAAATACCGCAAATGCCACTGCCCATCTCACCCAATAAATGATATTTCCTGTCTCACAGATCTTTCTCTCATAGCATTTGCCCACTCGGCAGGGGACACCGAGCACTTGGGGCATGTTTACGGTTCGGACAAGCGATTTCAGCCTCCATCACTCGCAGCACATATGCTGCCTCATGACCGGCCGGCGTCTCCGCCACCCTCAAAATATCGCCTATCTGAAGAGAAGGTTCAGTCTTGTGGGAAAATAACAGCCCCATCCACAATTTAAAAACCGGGTGCGTTCAGATCTTGGGCTATATCCCTCATTGTTTCAGTCCTAGGAAAGTAGTCTCTTGCAGGTTTTGTATGCTCTGTTTTCCTAAGTCACTGCAAAAATCATTCCGGAAATGCAGAATCATCTCTCTTCTTAAGGCATAGGTAAACACGGCCCGTTCAATAAGGCATACATTATGGAAACTGCCATTAGGCTGGTAAAAACAAACTTTCTGGGGTAGCAAAAAACTCCATGCAGTCAACAATCAAGGTAGGACCCTGAGCGCTTTTCTGGAACCACTGCACTGAAAAGCATATTTTCTTTTAAAATTTTGATAGGCGATGAGAAAAGGTAGTGCTTTTAGCTCGCTTGTTTTTAGAGCGATCTCACAAAGTGCCCCCGCTCCCAAAAAAAATAAATAATAAAAAACAAGAAAATTGAACATTCGAAAAGGCACCTTTAGTGCCCGAGCTTTCCTCAATCTGAAGGGAGTAAATTAACGGCTAAAATACAACTTTCCGCCATGTTTGCATTTAGACAAAAAAAGCTTTACAGTGTTTTCACATTCATCCGAACATTTGCGCAATTTACGGTTAAATTTTGAGTTCCTTTTCCTGCACCGAAAATAAGGCATTTTGCAACTACTCAAGAAAATGATACCTCAGCATTTTCCTGACGGCTTATCAAAGTTCTCTGTCGTGTCGTGTCGTGTCAATGGGTTTGATATTATGTGAAGAGAGCTTTCGGCTGGCTTTAATTCCATGGTTGTCAGTTACACTTCTGTCGATGTTGTGGATATGTTTCTGCACAAGTCCGTCCAGTGACGACAATAACTGACGCTCTGTGAGTGTCAAAGGACTGGCCTTCTACCCGGGATGTCAAATCTTGGCTTTTCTTGTTAATCAAGGTAGCAACCCGCCAGGAAACCAAGGATTGGCTTCTGAGCACCACAGCAACCCAACATTTTCCCCACTTCAGCTGAGAAGGAAGAAAAACGGTGCAATAGTACCTGCCAGTGGAATGCGAAGACGCGATCACTTCCCTTAGACCGTGTGTAGCAAGTGAGCTAAGTACATGCGACAACTCAACTCTGAAAATACTACCCTGTCCGTATCTTGAAAATGACTGGATTTTGATACAGGAATACCTACATTCAAAAATTGGACGTTTGGTTACGCCAAAAACAACAATGTGCGCCATTCCATTGCTGGCCATGGGGTTCGAGCAAAACCGACATTACTAAAGTGTCCTTGACACACAAAACAGTGGAGTATACTTACAGAACTGTTAACATTTTGACTCCATTGAAAGCATTCTTCCCAATTGAACGTATATTGTTGTCCTGTAAGATACTGAGTAAGTGTGTTGAGAAAAATGGAAAACTATTCCAGTCAGTTGTGCCTCTGTTTTCTTATCCTTTAACCCCGAAGATTATCCCCTATGGAGAGTTAGGTTATCTTGTAGGATGCAAAGGTTTTGGGCCCAAAAGCAATGCTGCTTTTTCATTTATGTATGGGCTGGTGTCCCACAGAATGTAGTAAGTCTCTTTCTCATGTGCAGGATAGGTTTGAAAGGACGCGAAGAAATCAATTTTGTGGTTTGAACTGAATGTTAGACCAAGGCATTCAGAGTTTGGTAACATCTTGTGTGTCAAAGCATTTTCAGAATTTTTGCCAAAAAGCAAATTTTAACGAATACAAGATAGGAAAATTGATGTCTGTCGGAGCTGTGCTAACCTGAGGTTAGACGGCAGAAAAACATGGCTTTCCGTTTCAGGTCTGGCTGTTTTAGTCTTGCATCATGCTGTACAGGAAGTGTCAGGTAATCTTGTGGATGTCACAGCCCATGCTTTTCTGGTAGTTGCTGGTAAGACGTTTTTGAACAGCCCACAGATTGCCAGAGGGCTAGTAAAGATTACCCTCAACACAATTGCAGCACAAATGCTTGCAACGGTCCTCCTCAGGTCACAATGAACACAGAACTGTTTCGCCTGGCCAGGGTAGTTTGAAATGCACCTGCTTAGGTTCACTCTCAACCGTTTCTCCTTGGAATATGTACAAACTCCATCCATATCAACGAAAACATCACATATGACCACGAGAAGATTAAACCAATTTCATTTGCCTCCCTTCGATCAGAACCAGCAGCAACGACTTAAGGAAAAGAATACACAGCTTCTCACCAGCCGGGTGATGCGCTGCATCCACTCACGCGCTGTTGCACATAACATGGTGGGTGCGCACAAGCGTTTATAATCACAGCTGCCTCGCATGCTCCACACTCGCGTCCTGTCAGCTGCACGTGTGTTTGATTCAAACACCCAACCAAGTAGTAGTGGCGGTGGGGGTCAGGGGCCACCCTAGCAATGGGCTGGCTGCTAGGGGGCTCCGACGTCACTGTGACGTCATCACTGTGGCATGACCCTATGAAGTCATCACTATGACTCCTTAGCAAGGGATCCTGACTCCCTTGCAACGGATCACGTGACCTTGCCACTATGACATCATGCGTATCTAGTATCCTAACCGTCCTGTGTGTATCCTAATCGTTGTTTGTGTGCCCTCTATTTTGCGTATCCTAGACGTCGTGTGCGTATCACACCGGTTTTTCGCAAAATTTTCATTGGTGACGGAAATAATTCAAACTTGAAGCTAAAGGAAATTGTCCGATCTAATTTTGATGACAATTGAAGGTAACGGCTAACCAACCTCCGAATTCGAGTCTTTCTCTGCTACTCCCAAAATCATCCCGCATTCCCCGCTCAAAATCCCCAATTCTTTGCTCCCCCGAAAATAACGCCGCATTCCCCGCTGCTTCCTCGACACTCTCTCTCTCTCCGCAAACCTCCTTCGACACTCTCTCGACACGTTACTTGACACAACACCACAATCAAAATACTTGAAGCCTTTATCGAGAACTCAGTGAAAACAATCCATTCTGAAAAACCCTCTTTCTCCGTCGATCTAAAGTGAAGAAATGCTTCGGCTCTCAAAGTCTCCTGGCTTCGTTGATCGAAGATCCAAACTGAAGAAATCTTCCATCTCCAAAGATCTCAAAGCGAATGCCTTCGAAAAGAGCTTCTCCGCTCTCCGGCTCTCAAAGCCTTCTAGCTTCCAGTCAATTATCCGGCTTGAAGGCTCTACCTTCTCCGTCGATCGAAGGAACACAAAACCTCGATTACCCCTTCCGGTCAATTTTCCAGCTCAAAGGCTCTACCTTCTTCGAAAAGAAATCCTCCGTTCTCCAGCTCTCAAAGCCGAAAGCCTAGATTCTCCCATTCCGATAAAATTCTCTGCTTTGTCGACCGATGGCTCTCAATCTCCCGTTCTCAAAGCCGATAGCCTTGATTGCCTGATTCCGATGTAATTCTCTGATCGATATTCTACCTTCATCGAAAACAAATCCTCCCTTCTGCAACCGAAGCTCTACCTTCTTCGAAAAGAAATCCTCCCTTCTCTGATCGATGCTCATCCTTCTTGGAAGTCAAAAGATTGATCAGTCCCGATCTCCGACCAAAGCTCTGCATTCTTCGAAAAGATCGGTCAAACCCGATCTCCAGCTTCAAGTCTCTCAAAGCCTTCGAAAGCCGAAAGCCTCGATTATCCACGCAAGTCTCCGACCGAAGCTTCAAGACTCTCAAGTCCTTCTAGATTTTCTCACCCGATTTGAAAATATGACGGGTATTGTCTCAGCCTGCCGAGCTCCTAATGTGCTTGCAGATACGTTGTTTGCGTGGGGGTCCAATCCAAGCAACTCGACGGAGCCTTGAAACAAAAGATCAGTCTTGCCCTCTCGTTCTCCAGTTCTTTATCCCTTCATCACCATCCCAGACGTAAAACAAATATCTTTGAAACTCCTGCGAAACCGAAGAGAGTCGATTTCCTGTTTATTTTCATATGCTCTTCCCTCCGGGGTTCTACGGATATTTTGATTTACGGTCCGATTGCTTTGAGTTTTTGTTCTCTCGAGTTTTAGTTCTCTTCGTAATCCCGATGGCCGACAATCTAGGAATATGTTCGAAAGTCCTGCGAAATTCAATCTATCGAATTTTGTGAACCGTTCGCAAGGAACAACACTCACTCTGTAACCCGCAATTTCTCGCTTTGTCCATTGACTGACGAAATTCGATATGTAGAAAATCGTGTACGGTTCGCAAGGAACAACTGAGCATGTAGCTGAGAAATTGAAGATGTCTTGCAGCATTCCTGCGAATACCGGTCAAGTGTGATGTCTCGGTAACTGTAAAGTCACCATTCAATAACCTCGACAACAGCATTCGGTTAAAACTTTCAGAATCGACCGTCGTTCGAGTTTTCAGGATGAATCTGACCTCGGATAACCAGGAATCAACAACCCTGTTCGTAAATTTCAGTAACCCGGCATCTGATAACTCGAAAGTCTCCCGAAACGCCCTGCGGAGATAACCACAGCTGCATTGAGATTCCGCACCATTTGAAAAATAATCAACCATTGATCAAACCGTCTCACATACATTTCCACCGACAGTCCCTGCATTTCACAAAGTATTCGGCAACAGTAATCCTTACTTCCTCTGAAACCCGTACTTTTCTCACATTGACATAGCTGAGAAATTGAAAATGTCTTGTAGCATTCCTGCGAATATCGGTCAAGTGTGATGTCTCGGCAACTGAAAAGTCACCTTTCAATAACCTCGACAACAGTATCCGGTCAAAACTCTCAGAATTGACCGTCGTTCGAATATTCAGGATGAATCTATTATTCTCACTTTATCGAACTCTCACTCAACTTATCCGAACTATTTCCTAATCGATTTACCCGAAACTTTCCACATCTCAGGCTCGTCATTTACGTTCCAACTACTGGAAATCTACCTCGGAGAAACAAAGTCATCGAAAAAGGGGAAACAGCTTCGGTCAAACTGCTAAACTGATTTAATACAGAGTTGATGTTCTTTTGTTCCATGATCATCATCCTATCTGGTCATCTTAACCCGTCAACTTTTCAAAAATTTCGGTAACGGACAATTCTGGACGTTGGAATATGCACCTCGCTTCACGCGGTTCATAGTGATTATCCGTTGGCATCTGAACGTGTAGGTACAACACAGAAAATGTTATCAAACTATCAGCTGGATTTCTTGGAGAAACTGATTTGCTCTTGGTTGGTGGTTGAACCACATCTATGTTTATCTTAGGATTCCATTTTTCTCGATAAACTACTTCCCCGTAGCTGGTAATTACCATTCTACTAGACCTGGACTTTGACCAATTTTTGTTTTCTGGTCGTTCTCACCACAAGCTCGAAAGAAGTGGATCCTACTTTGTACACCTCACATGGGTGGGTAGTATAAGCGACGACATGCCTGGAGCCTTTACAGTGCTTTTGTTGCTTTCGGCTGACTTGCTACGAACCACTCGAGATCCAACATCTGATGATGTTCGCGAAGCTCTTTCTCATGGCTTGTGACGTGGGAAATATGTCTCGGAAAAGCAGGCTGTCCAGAAGTTTATCGCAGAACTTGACATGGGCGCGGACGAGAAGATCGTATACAAGGGCATTGACCTTGTTGTTCCTGCCTTGGAGGATTGTTCCGATCTTGTGCATCGCGCACATTGGAAGTCTTACCTGCGTCCGCACTCTACGTAGCGAGAGGTGAGTGACATGTCTAGTGATTATCTCTTCCACGCTTCTTTCTCCAGCTGGGAAATCGCCACACCATGAAAAAGACGAGGCTAGGCCTAACAGAGGCTATGCTCGAGAAGCGATTTAGTCGTCATGTGGGAGCGCACAAGAGCACTTCACGGGGATACACCATACAAAAAGGTGTTTTCTTTTCCTAACTGGCAGCAAAATTGGGAAAACACATCCTCTTCTTAAGTGATCGTCCCTTTAATGACCTTTTATTTTTCTTTTTTCTCCCTAGCCATTCACTTCAAAAAACACACTTTCCTCTCCCCTCTGATTTCTGACAACCCTTTTTTCACTCAATCACCCTCCCTTCGGTGGAACCACCTCTTTCTTCTACTCTTTAGTCACTTCTGGAGGGTCCAAAGATCAGGAAAACACCTCAAGTTTCCTAACTGAGGTGTACCATGAAAACACCTCCTAGGGCAAACACCTCCGCGAGGTGCTCCTGAGGGCAGCATGCCAGCTCAGTCGGTTCACGCCTTGTCCTGCTGTGACAACTTCGCTCGTCAAGGCGGAGGCAGCAACCACTAAAGTGCACTTTGCCTTGGACATAGCATATGTTCGCAAGTCTAACCCTAACACCGTTGTGGCGGTGTTCATTGCCGAAAATCCGGCCGCCCCAGAGCATGAAGCTGTTCTGGATGTTGAGGAGGAAGGTGTTTGTCAGCTGTGTGGGAGTTACGGAGGCAATTGGTGTACAGATACACTCAGGTAGGTTAAGGACAGACCAAGCGCCGGAAATCCAATGTGGCGGTCAGGCCAACGCTGCATCGATGACGCGGCCTACACACTACTGCTTGTACGCCGGCCGGGCGGGCGCGGCCAACATCACGCACTATCTGGATGCATCTACGGGCCATGCATGCTAGTCGTACAGGCCTCGTGCTGGGCACAAAACGCAGCTTTCTCGCATTGCTTGCCTACCTTTTCTGATTTCGTCGAGTTTGAGTTGGAAAAATTGACGAATTCAATCACTGGGTAATTCGGATACACCAAGACTTCAGTGCTC
>JAOWAR010068000.1:0-12761 GCA_028571005.1 Clathrina lutea
GGAAAGACCAAAGCTCGCCATGAAACCGACTTTTTTAAGCCGGTGGATTGGTCTGAGCAATTGACACCGGGATTTCCATTCGGCTAGGCGCCATTTCGTCGCAGGTTCGAATCCGGTCTGTGCCAATCGGGAATGGAGAAAAAAAATGTTTGAAGGATGGGAAATCGTGACATATTTCGGTGGGAAAACCTACTGCGAGGGGCATTGTAATAAAACCGCGAGGTACCTTATTTGACAAGGCCACTTGAAGGCGCAACCAGCTCAGCCGGGTGTAAGGTAGCCCAATCAAAGAGCCCAATCAAATGTGCGCCTGCAACAGAGCGTGATGTCATGTAACATTGGGTCGGATCAAACTGCTGGGACAAGAAAATAATAATAAAAAACATGTGCTGTAGACCTTGCCGGATTACTGCCCGCCAGCAGGACATGATGCACGGAAATGCCAACGCCAAATAGAATTTTCCATCTTCACAACACGGACAATTGTCAGAAATCAGCTTAAGAAGGACTTACCTCCGCGTTTTATCGCCGAACACTGAAGACTGAGCGCATCGAGCAGATCTAGAGATCTCTGAGACAGCAAGTTTGGGCACCAAAATCTGAAGAATTCTCCTGTCCCGGCCGCAAAGACTTATAAACTGTCAGGCCGCGGCCAGGTGAAAGGTTCATCCTGTTTTTTCCAAAGACAACTTTGCCTTTCTTCCTCTCCTTTGATCGAAGCCAAGCACGACAGCCATTCCACCGTCGGTGTTCCCACATAAAAGTTTTGTTTTCTTACCGTGGCAACAGTCAGATCCGATCAACAGCAGTGGGCCTGGGATCGATCCCGCTTCATCATGCTCTGACGCAATGATGACACCGGGCCAGACAGGTGGCACACTCATCGATATCTTGGCGGGCCCGGCGCTATCTAATTTGCAATTCATCACACGATCGCCACGATCAAGCTGGCCTGCCAGATTCGCTGCCTACGCATCAGCGGCGAACATTGGGGTCGGATTACTGGGTCAGATTACCGTGCGAACAATGCCTACTATCACTACTCTCATGAATTATGTCCACTTTTTCAATAGGGTTGACTCCATACGAATAAACCTGAGAACCAACATTCAGAGCAAAACCACACTGGCCAACAAAATGGCGGCAAAACTTAGTATCCGAACCTAGGCAACGTCATGCCCAAAGCAGTACATTTACTTGTACCAAGCTGAACAAAAACTATTCAACACTGCAGTGTCAGCTGTTCGACTAGTTTGGTACCAAATTCTGTGGATAAGTAACAATGGGAGATAACTGAAGTGCATGCATGTCAGATGTGATGCACAGACATGCCATACGATCATATGTCATATCTTGCAAGCATATCTCACGCCGTGCTCTGCAAAGTCATGCGAAAAAACTGTACACAATCCAACTAGACGGTGTTGTCAGAAAAAAAAATTGTTGGACAAGTGAAGGTTGAAGCTGTGTATGCAGTATGCCGCAAAGAAGCTTCCACCCACAAACTATCTGATTGGTGATTGGAATAATCTCCTGTGTAGTGGGAAATGCCATGCCATGTGAAAAATTTGAAAGCCTTCAAACTGAAAGAAAGCCTGTGGATGCAGCCTTGTGTTTTTTTTCTGTGTTTGTTACAGTCGAAGAGCCGGACCCCATGGCTGGGATTTGCCTGCAGAGGGGAATGCCTCTACTTGAGGACATTGCCTGTTATTTCACAAGCTTCCAAGAGGTGATTGGCCTGGCGATGTTCTTGCTTGAAGGTGTGAATGCTGGTGGACATGCTTTTGTCAAGTCACTCAGGGAGCAGCAGCCGGGAGTGACTCAGAGGTATGCTGCTCGGTGTGTGCTCAATGAGTGGTGCAAGCGGAAGCCAAGAGAGGCGTTTGGTGCAGCCCTGCTTGCTGTGCTGGAGAGGTGCGATATTTGCCCAGAAGCAGCTGCAAAGTTTCGCTTCCATCTGCTTGGCCAGACCAAAGGTAAATCAAATTTTAAGAGCTCTCACTTTGTTTTAAAGTGGCTGATCGGGAATGCTTGCTGGTGATAAATTCACTTTGTTCATGACCCCCTGAGTGTACCCTTTTTGCAACCCTCTGCTGGTTTTCTCACTTCCTCCCTTTCTCTCTCTCTCTCTCTCTCTTATATGAAGTCATCCATGGCCACATTCAAAAAATGGTTGCAACTTCCTGAAGAATTAAGGTCTTTGTTCACAATTTCACGGACCATGTTGTTCGCCCGCAAACATGCACCTGAGGCAGTAAGGCCAGCTTGATCGTCACAATCGTGGGATGAAATGCAAATACAATACCGACCCTTGCCATGCCAGGGGATCAGGATAGTGTGCCGGCCATTTGCTCGCATGTGGCTCTGCCACCTTCACACGTGATCAGCACTTATCTTGAACATTTGCGCACAGTTTAAATTCAGCCGAACTGCTGGCTGTCCATCAAAGCGAAACATTGTCAGAGCAAATGCAACACAAGCTGTCTACGCATATGGCATTTATTTATTTGTATCTGTGGTTTGATCTTGGCTCTGGTACATGATGTCACGCTTTGACTCCGAGTCCACAATGTGCTGACCTTGATCAGGCCGGTTTGGCCTGGTCCAAGCAGGCCATCCGTGTTCAAGTGGCTTGGGCCATTCTTTAATAAGGCAAAACTTGGTTTCAGCTCAAGTAGGCCCTCAAAATCAGTTCTTGCTACTTCGCTCTATCCCGTTGACTGCTCCGCATGTCTCTATCTATTCCCCTCTCTCTCTCCCTCTGGATTTCACTTCAAAATGGAGATGTGCAGCTGCCATTCTCAGAAATGGCTGAAAAATGCATTAAAGTGCTCACCTCGTAGCTTGTTATTAAGTCACAGCAAGCTCAGTTTCAATGAGGGGCTCATTAAATTAGTCAATTGCTAAATTAGTCCACTGGGAGGCTGAATTTTCCTCCAAAAAGAGCATTTATATTCCGAAAAAAGAAAAAAGGAAACCATTTGCATTTTTGTCTTTCTGAGATGGATGGTCATTTTCATGATTTTTCATTTTCATTGATTTTTTTTAAATATTTCATCGATATGCAAGTATGAATTTAATGTTGCTCTTTTTTCCCTTTGTTTCTTTGTCAAGGGTAATGAGTTTTCCTTCGTTGGGTGATTGAACAAACGACGTATTCCGATGGAGAAGCAGTTTTATTCCATTTTGTTATACATCACAGCTTCAGGGCTGTTCTCTACTATAAAACAGAGAAGTATATTTTCCTTTTCAATTTTTTTCTTCTGTTTTTGGTTCCTTATAACGGTGCTGTAATGTTTTCCACATTATGTACTTGTCTGAACAAGTTTGACATGTGACAGCCTGTGGGTTCTTAGTTCAGTGGGCTGTGTCATGATGTCTTGTGTCCATAGTCAATGCTGGTGTACTCCCTTCATCACTCTCATGGTCTCTGCGTTGTTCCTCTCTTCTGTCCTATTCTTTCAATGTGCCACATCAATGCACACAAGTAATATCTTTTGATTGTTTGTCAAGATGTTACTAAGTTTGTTTTTTTTCAAACATGGTGTTTTGGGCCTGTTGCCAGGGAGAAATGGCCTGAGATCAATGCTATTGTTCTCTGCGAAATGTCCCACAAAAGAAACTGCCATCGTAGACATACCTGATGCACCCTTTGGTAATGTGCGAAGCTTCAACAGCGTGCAACCTTGCAATTGGCCAGCCTGTTTGGCATGAAAAAACAGGTGCAAATTTCATTGATCGTGTGTGGAAACAACATGCCAAGTGGATACCGCTCAAATTTCATTTTCCTACCAAACCTAGCAGCTATCCCGGTTTTTGTGGCCTCTATACGTTTTGATTTCTCTTTGGAGCAAAACTTTAGCGCGCTGCCTGTTGTTGAAACCACCTGTGCTCTCCCTAAAACTGACGCCAGGGTGGAAGTGGTTTGGCAGGAAATTTTGGACATTGAAACTCAACAAGCGCATGCTTGGATTGATTACGCCTCTAACTCCAGAAAAAAGCCTGTTATAGTCTAGGGTGGGCCAGTGACGTGTCTTCCCTGCCTCTATGGCAACAGGAAGGTCCATTAACCCAGTTAAGCTGGCAGAAAGGGATTTGACCATATTTCAGCTGATTCACATACTATTATGGTGCGAAACGCGTAAAAATTCAAACCGTTGCTAGGAAACCATGATCGGCTGCCGATACAGCGGGGCCGTATCGTTGATTCTATTGAGCTTTACACACACGCTAGTCTAGTGCGGTGCGTAGCTCACCGGCGGAATTTCTCTCATGAGCGGTGCGGTCCATTTGGAGCACTGTTGTGCCTACATTCCACCGTAATGTCGCCCACCTCTTCTTTGCCTCTGTGAAATGCTTCATGGCAGAGAGCATACACAGAAAAATATTGAAGACACACCAGTGGATGTTTTCTGTGCAGCTTTTGAGGGATGTCAACGCTGATTTCTGCTCTTCACAGGCTGAGCATTGTGGCTGGTGACGAGGCCTGTACATTAGCTATGACATGTGTCGACACCGATATTATTCGTAAAGTCCTGATACGATTCAGATTGAAAAACAGAGCACGCCGCAACCATCCTTTGCTTGCTTGTCATCACACATTTTTCGAAAATCAAGTTGCTCTAGACTGCAACAATACGAGGCTTGAAATCAAAAGAAAACAAAAAATGGCTGCCAAGCAGAAAAGGCAAAACTGGACAAGCTAGAAAGCAATATTATTCATATCATGCGAAAATGGATCGAAGAAATACGAAAAAAAGGCAAGATGACGAATTAACAATGATCGAGAACAATCCAAAGGACAACAGCAAGTTAAAAGTTCAACGCCCAGATGGCGCCAACCTGTCATCGTATCAACGACTCGTGTACTTCAGAGGCGTCATAGAGATTGCGATGAGATGCAGAATATTGAGCGATCTGCGCAAAATGCTTTGAACTTCTTACGGATGAGATACTAAAAGTTCGGCACACCTGAGCAAGTATCATTGTAAGACGACACGGCATGCATGGCTCAAATGACAGCCTCTCAGAGCGAACCTCACAGATAGATTATAGATCAAGGAATTCGGCATCTGTTATCTGCATCAAGGATTCTCCGCCATACTTTAGGTTGATTTTAGCCCATCTGGTGTTTAAATTATCTCCAAGCGGATCCAGAGATCAGGAAAGTTGATCAAGCCCCCATGCAAAGGAATCAACCTTACTATCAACCTGCCATGCCCTAACACGGTCAATAAAAAAAAAGGCTAAGACGGGCTCGGGGAACCTAAGTTGTTGATACGATGCAGAACCGGAAAAGCGGAAAAGCTACATACTATAGAAGTCTTTAAACCATACCCTCCTTGATAACACTCGGGGTGATAGAAACGCAAAAAAGAAGAAAAAATAATAACGAAGAAGGAAAGTGATGAAACAGTGTCAAGGTTCAAGGCCTTGTTGATCGCTCGAGTCAACGTCTTCTCACCGAGCCGAACGGCAGCAACGCGAATGTGCTTCTCGGGTCCTGCAAAACCTTAATCACTCTTGCAAGAAGCCACTTGCCTCGAGTTGTTCTGGTCACAAACTAGAACGACGTCGCCCACCTCCAAATCAAGCTTCTCTTTCTGCCACTTCTGCTGCGCTGCAATTTTGACAACCATTCTCGCAGCCAGCGTTTCAAAACATGCCTCATAAGTTCCTACACTTGTCTCCACCTGCGTTGTGGATTAAAGGGAGCCTCGTCAATAGTCAATGGCGCAAACTTTCCTCCCATTTGCCCTTGAGGGAAGTGGTTTGGTGTCAGTCGCTCGTCGTCTTTTGGGTGTCCAAACTGGTAAATGAGTGGGCGCGGATTCATTCATCAAAGCTTCCACTCCAGTGAAACCCGATAGCAACTCTTCGTCCGTGATGTCTGCATTGTCAAGGATCTTGTTCAGGGCATGTTTTGCGCTCGAACTCGGCCGAAATGCGGAGTGCTCCAGGGGTTGAAGTCCATTGTCAGCTTTCCGGCTTCGTACAACATATTTGTCGATGGCATCCATCAGCGCACAAAGCGCCCATCATGCTGTCACAAAGTTTGTTCCGTTGTCCAATATCCTTGCCTCGCGCAAGCCGCAGCGGTTCACCATCCCAAAAAAGGCAAAGGTTGACAGATTATATGCCATTTCTAGGGGCATCACACGCGTAGCAATCAGCTTAGGCACCGCTTCGCCCTCGAACGGACACGTTCTTGATTCGTGAAGAAAGGCCTAACACAATCCACACTGCTCCTTGCAAAAGCTCTTATGGTTGTAACACGGTCTCGAGGCAGCGGTGCAATGATTTGTTTATCTGCACAAGCCTTCAGTCAACGACATTGGCTGCGCTCATGCTCCCACTCCCGGACCGCTTCCCTTGCAGAGATGATCCAAAAAAGGCTGGAGAACGCTGCCAGGGTGTCAATCGTGTCACCGTGACGAAGCTCTTCATGATGATGTCTAATCATAAGCATGGTAACCATGGTGACTCAACTGAAGTCAAACTCCCTAGCGTGGCCGAGACAGCCATGGGCCCTCAGCACGTCATCAAGGTCCAGTGCGGGGTTCGGTCCAGCGAGTTTCGACCCACATGGAACTGGACCGTGTCTCTGTGGCACAGCGTCGATTTCCTGTTTGAAGGCCAGATGTTGAGCATGTCTAATTCAGCTTCCTAGAATTACTCCGCAGTCAGCTTACCAGATGTTGGCTTGGCATGGAGTTGACTACAGTTGACGATGAAGCGGGTGACCCAGGCCGCTGGTTAGACGTTTCCAAATGGAATAGCGCTCGAGGTCCAAACCAGAAAGAGGTTGAAGTTGCCTGTGGAAGACTAGGTGACAGCGCCATCTTGACCTCAGTTCAAGTGTGGCCTCTGATGTTGTTTCAAGTGGTGTTCCAGCCGGCCACCCGCTTGGCGTATCTATGGAGGAAGCGCCACCCTTCCCACCAAAGTGAGCTTGCGACCAGCTTGGCAGAAGACATTCCACATGGAAGGTGGTCAGCTGGGTTGACCTGGGTGGAAGCATGATGCCATTGTTTAACGTCTGTCTGGCATTGAATTTCTGCAACTCGATAGGCAACAGACGGTTTGAAATTTCGACTAGTGCTCCGAATCCACCACAAGACATTGGAGCTGTCCATCCAGAATACAACTTGTCCAAGATTGAGCTTAAGGGGCAAGGTGGGAGTAACAGCTAATAGAGTGCAACGACTGCTGCCATTAACTCAAGTCGCGGAATGCTGACTGTGTGTAGTGGACTGACCTTTGCTTTTAAGCATACAGGGTGGCTAGAGCTGTGTCGATCGTAGTACTGGTACCTCGGTATACGACTGCACCATAGGCTGCCTCTGATGCATCTCAAAAGACGCATAAAGTCGAGGTGGTCACACAGCAGTCCTCTTGCAGGCATCGGGGTAAGATGACGCTTCAGCTCCGGCAGCTCTGCAAACCATGAGTGAGTTGCCCGTTGTTGTTGGTCACTGACGACATCGTCCCAGTCAACTAGATCCTGACAGCCAAATCTGCTGCAGGAGAATCTGGCACGGAGAGTGAAGGGTGTGATGAATCCCAATGGATCGAAGACAGTGGCGATTTTCTCGAGAAATGTTCGCTTTGTCACTGGTGCCATCTATATCATCAGAGTGAAGCTGAGTGATGATGTGTTGGTGCCTGCTTGCCGGAGCACACCAAGTGCCTTCACAGACGGCAGTGGTCCTTCTTGAGGTTGAGCTCAGCAAGGCTGTCTGCTCGAAGAAAATTTAATGAAGCTCAAACTCCGTGCCGAGACTGCGACTCAAACCTGCGGCACCAAACCAACTAGCAGCCGAGAATCACCTTAATCTCCGCTACACCATCACGTCATCGTTGAAAAGAATGAACAATGGCGCAGTTTCAAGGTTAACCCATTTAAGGATGACGTGATGGTGTAGCGGATAGTAAGGCGACTCTTGTCTGCCTGGTGATTTGGTGCCGCAGGTTCGAGTCCCGGTCTCGGCACGGAGTAGGAGCTTCATTAAATTTTCTTCAATCAATTTATTTCTTCCATGCGGTCAAATCTCTTCTCTCCAATCTGAAAACATTAGCTCGGCTTTGACCATTTCTTTCAGGACCTAGTCAGTTTGAATCACGTTGTACCTGCTAACCGTCCGGTGTTCCATCACTCCCACCACCTTCCAGACCGGTGACTCCCGTGTCGACAAGATAGCCTGACCCTTTTAAGGATGACTTGATGGTGTAGTGAAAAGTAAGGCGACTCTCGTCTGCTAGGTGATTTGGTGCCGCAGATTTGAATCCCAGTCTTGGCACGGAGTAGGAGCTTCATTAAATTTTCTTCAATCAATCTATTTCCTTCATGCGGTCACATCTCTTCTTTCCAGGGCTGTCTGCGGCAGGAATGGACGCAAGCACTTCCGTAGAATTGGACAGCCACTTCCATGCATGCATCTCAGCCTTGCGAAAGAAGGTTGACAGCTGCTCCCAAAGGTCACAAGCGGTGTCGGTAACGTCCACTGATGTCACGCAGTCATCTATGTATGTCGAATTTTGCACAACCTCAACAGCCAATGGAAAGTCACACACGTGATGGCGTGCATGCTCCTGCACAACATATTGTCTGATAAACGGCAGCGCGTTAACACCAAACGCTACACATGAACTCATAAATCTCCAGTGGTTGAGGTGTGTTTCTGCTGCTCCTCCGCAGGAAGCGATGGAAGCGGCGGTCCTTTGGTGATAGCGATATCTGCAGGTGCATCTCTGCAATGTCGCACACCACTGCAACGGATCTCTTGAATGCCACACACCACTGCAACAGATCTCTTGAATGCCGCACACCACTACAATAGGTTTGAGGCAAACGTTGATTAGGATCTTGAGTAAGTTTTGCTGTAGTTTGGCCCTGCATGGATGGGATCGTTGAGAGACAAGTCACCCACTGTTGCTTAAGCGTCAAAAACAATGCGGACTTTAGTTGTTGACTTCTCCATAGCGAAATGCGGGCAAGTACCAGGTGTTGTCTTCTGGCTCTGTTGTTGTGAGTTTGGTGATGTATTTCATCTCAATGCATCGGTCAATAATATCCTGATACGCTTGATGATGTGCAGGATTCCGTTGAAGGCATCATTCAATAGCATTAAGGCCAACCCAGAGCAATAGGATAGCTCTGTGCCAGGGTAGGGTTTTTTTATTACTTCAATGGTAATCCAACCTCATACCGATCGCTGTCGAAGCGTAGCGATGCTGCCACAGCTGTGACTGCTTTGCTGCTCATTGTTGAGGAGCTCTTATCACAACCATCGATCTCCTAGAACTTGCGAACAAGCAATGACAGCTCTTGTGGACGTATGAAGAAAGCCTGGGCATAACCGGTAAAGTTACGGGAACGTGAGGGTCGGTTGGACCAACCCATGTTCACCCCAGCTGCGTGAGCCTTGAGATTGGCTGGCCAGGCTGGCCCTGCGTCTCTCACCCTATATTATGATCAGAAAATACCACTTCAGTCTTATCTGCCATGAGCAGGCTCTGGTCATGAGGCAAAACTCTTTTACCTTTCACCCGCCATTACTTATCACCCGTAGTAACTTGGCCTAATCAATCCATCCGTCTGATCTTCTCACCTACCTAACTGATTGCCTAAAGTCTCAGAAGCTCACGCTCACCGTGATACCTTTGTATGGAGCTGAAGATTGGGAATGGGAATGAATTGAATGAAGCAAGCAAGAAAAGCAAGCAAGCAACATTTTCTAGAACGGGTGAAGTGAGATGTAGCAACAGAAACCTCGAGCTGGCTGCGATGGCCAACATATCCCAAGATCTTACAATTTAACATGCTGGACAGGCGCACGCACAAAATTTAACAAAGAAGAAGATCAAGAGCTTAACTTGGGTGTTCCTGGGGGAAGCTCTTGGATGCAAGTGCAAAGAGAACGTAGCAAGGATTGGGGAATCGGCTCCACTGGACAGTCATCAGGTGAAACTGCACGTGAACTTTCGCCTGTCTGCCTCTTCATTGGTCTAGCGAAGTCTCTAGAGGCAAATTTCCATCTGACTTTGCGTCGACTTAGTCTATGCAGAGATATTTTAAAACCAATTATATAATAGAATTGAAGGTCTGACATCATCAATTACCAGGCGGCTTTAGCAGGCTCCGTGTCTCAACTGTCCAACCCACAAGCAATAGCCAAGGGTAAGCACATGCACCTTTATATTGATTAAGAATTTCGAAGGATTGGCCACCCAGAAATTGCTGCTCTTGGGAGTCGCTTCATTGCTAAACAGTACGCTGACCAGAAGAAGAAATGCCAGCAGGATTGTCCATCAGATGCTCAGTGTTGTGACCAGGATGGAGCTGGCCTTTTTAACTTTATCAATATCAAGAAAGACATAATAGTGACCAGAAAAAATGGATCCTGGCCAAATTGTAGAGCATGTGGTGATGGGTACTATCACCAACAATTCATTACAGGGGAATATTTGTGTGCGTCATGAATTTGTAATACCGCCAATGGTCTTCTGAAGCAGTGCGAACCTGAGACTGGCTAAAGTGAAAGATTGGATGCTGTGTGGAAGCATTTTCCAGAAGATTGACGAGCGGATGAAGAATGAGTTTCCAAGCCGAGAAGTCTTCACTAAACAAAAAAAAGAAAGAAAAGGCTTTTGACGAGACAGTGAGACAATGTCTATGATGAAGGCTGACAAAGTGGAAGAGAATGGCTCAGGCCGATTCCCCACCAGCTTGAAGAAGCTTCATACTGGCCACGTCGTGACTCTTCACCAGCTTGAAGACGCTTCATACTGGCCACGTCATGACTCTGCGGAAGAGAAGGCCAGCCAATGCATTGAAGGAGCTTAGTCATCGGTGTGTTCCAGTCAGCCCTCCGGCGCGCGATGCTGCACTACAAACACTCAAGATAAATCGTTTCCGACTCCGTTAAAGTACCGTGCCAAACTGGGGACGAGTGCCGTGCCAAACTGGGGACAAGTACCACACAAAACTGGGGCCGTATACTCCATGCAGGGCCAGGGAAGTTAAGGATGAATGTAGTACACATAGAGTTTAGCGACAACCAGGCCGGACGCTCTCACAGCATCCATTTGAACAATCCGTACTTCCGTAAACATTTCATTATGATGTGCAAGATCTGATGAGTCCACTGTAGGTCATTGCGGAGAATAACGCCGAGGTGGCAATGGGTGTCCACCCCAGAAATGGCCGTTTCATCCAGATGGAACTCAGATTGCTCTTCCGTACTTGCGAGAAAAGATTTCCAGTGTCAAGCCACGGGCAAAACCAGGGTTTTAAATGGCCCGAACTTGCTATGCCATGACAGTGCCCGAGACTCAACTCACTGCATATGATGACTGCTGGACAGTCGTGCTCTTCGCGTCCCGACAGAGTTAGAGCGGCTGCACTGATGATGGAGCAATGTGTCTTCGGCAATTAGTCCAGACGGTATCCCAACAGAAGATGGAAAGTCGTCGATATTAAAAAGACAAGAAACAAGATTGGACCAAGGTAAGAACCCTGTGGTATGCCTTCTGTTATTGGTTACGGATTAGAGATCGAATGACCGACACGCGCACTCAGTGATCTTCAAGATAAGGAACTGCGAAATGATGTGAATCCAACAAACACCGCATTGAACGAACTTTAGTAGAGGACCACTGTGCCACACTCTATCTAAACTCTTCATGAAATCCATGAAGACTGCATAATGGTAGTCGCTGGAATCCTTGCCGCATCCATTTATCAGTGATGTAACAAGCTGCATCACCGTCGACTTCCCCGGTAAAAAGCCAAATCAGTGATGAGGAGTTTACCGTTAAATTTGAGAAGACGATTATTAGTGACAATGGAATCAAGCACCTTCCCAACAGACTGAAACAGGGACATGCCTGTAGTTGCCTGTAGTTTGCCGGGCCGGTAGATTTTCTAGGTGACAATCCCCTGCTTTCAGTCAGAGGGGAAGACATTGGTATACAAGGAGAGATTGAATAAGAACGTAAGGGATGTGCAAAGACAAGGATTGTAGGCAGCAACCAAAACTGATCCAGGTTACTGCGACAGCACGCCCCCGTCCTACCCATGACAAGGTACGCTCCAGCAAAACAGAAACGATCCTTACCACACTCCAGCACAAACCCAGTGATCTGCATCCTAAACAATTCAAAACTCGGTATACACACACGTACACACACATTTAGAAGGGAGAAAGTTCATGAACTTTGAACAAGGGTCAGAAATGCTAATGGGCTCCTCCTTCAAAATTTGCTATTCTTCCTGTCGAGGGTAGAGACAGATGACTGGTTCAGTTACAGAGGGTTTAACCACGAATTTTTGCTTGGCCCCAAACCTTTTTCTGCTATGCACTGCAAGATCCCAGGTGCTATTTCGCTATAAAAAACATCATGATTCATCAATGCATTGAACTTCAAAGGTACGGCTTCTGGAAGTTGTGGGCAAACATTGCTAACCTCCTCAGGGCCTGATGGTAGCTCGTAAAATACAAAGCCTGCTTGTTGTCCTTAGCAACATGCCTGCATTGGATAAGACTGAAGTGATCCTGTCTGGGTTTCCATGAAAATATGTCCTATCATACCAGTCATACACAGAAACGATTCTGAAAGATACTATGCCAGAACTGATTCTGGAATTTTCATGTTGGTACTGATTGGACACAGTGTATAACACGTTCTGTTTACCCGTTCAAGGTGACTCGGCGCTTCCACAGCGAGGTGGCATTTATGATGCTGAGATCCGCAGAAAG
>JAOWAR010068111.1:0-12755 GCA_028571005.1 Clathrina lutea
ATAGCCAAGGGCTAATCGAGGGCTTCTGCACGGTGTGGCAACAACCATGGGCGGATTTGAACCCGCAACCATTCGCGACGGTTTCGCCGTTCTCTTCGCAAAAGGACTGCAACACACGCACCCAGAAATGGGTTGCGGCTTTTGTATTAGCTGGAAAGGGAAAAACAGCAGCTTTATCGACATCCGCTGCCCCTGCGGGAGCAAAACGTCTTTTTGCAGGAGGAGAATCAGTCATTTCTCAAACAACGTTAACCGACCACCTCCAAGGAAGGCAACAGACAAATTGTCCCGTCCCTCAGCGTCCTTCCGTAATCCACCTGGCACCCGGATTGACTGAGCGCAGGCCGTTCCCAGCATGAAATACAGGTGCCAATCCCTCAAGCGTTACACCAACCGTGACAGTTGCCGCACCCGGCACGTTCCTTCATAGGTAAAGCTAGAGCAATCAGCGACCTGAACGATACAACGTTGCTGAAGAAGGTTAGGACTAACTCTCCTTTTTGCGCTTTAATAAAAGCAAGGAAAGAAGAAAGCCGGGATAATTCTCTTGTCTAAGACAATCTAAGTACATTAATTTCTTCGCACTCGGCTTTAACTGGGAATACAACCCTCGGATAAAAGCCCCCTGGGGAGTTTTATCCGCACTTAAAGCCTCGGGCTCAGAAATTAACGTATACATATGCACTGCATATATATGAGGGAAGGAGAGGGAAGTCTTACTCTCTCCGGTGTGACTCCTTTTGTGGCTATCAAAATGCGATAATGGTTAATGACTTACTGCATTTATCCCATTGGTAATGCACTGTTGAAAGCAGAAGGGCGGTGAGAGAGACAGGGAGAGACACAGAGAGAGGGACAGAGAAAGGCAGAGAGAGAGAGAGAGAAAGAGAGAGAGAGAGAGAGAGCGAGAGAGAGAGGAAGAATATTGAACTACCAATCTTTATTGAAAATGAGATTAAATGCACAACCTCATATAGTCCTTAGAATCAATCACGGAGGTGGTAAAACAATGTATGAACTCCATTTCGTGTGACCAAAATTTCTTCCTAGATGAAGTTTCAAATTAAGTTCCGTGCACCATATTAGAGATTGCAATACATGAAAAATACTTAAACGATAGAAACAATGGAATATAGAATGTTTTCTGCAGATACACGGGCACAAGGGATTATGAAAAACACGGCGATTCGGCCTGCCACCGGAACGCATACATCGGGTAGCGGTCGAAATCAATGGTGAGTCTGAGCCTTTTTTCTCGATCCGATCACGCGGTTCCCAGCGTAGCGAACGGTCCGGTCACGGTAGTACACATGATCAATCGGTCATAACGCGATCGAACCGTAGCATTTGACGTGCAGGGAGCAGCGCTAGGGCCCGGTTCATTTCGGCTGCAACTAGTGGTCCAATTCGGCCAGTGCAACTAGTGGTCCAAAAAGAGATTGCATACTTGGCGGATCTTGGGCACAGGATCTGGGTATTTGGGCATTCGCGTGAAAAAAGAATGTTCAGCACACTCGGACATCGCGCCTAAGAGTCGGATGTGGTTCACGTCGCCGGAAATGGAGTTTTTCTTCGCAATGACGAGCCGCGGACGCCACGTCTGGTCATGCGCATCGTGCAGGCTACATTATATAAATGATCCGAAAGCCATGGAAATGGATGGAAGCATCACACGCTAAGTACAAGTGTTCCACCCCCAACCTGGCAAACCACAAAAAAGGCTTCAGCCTGCTGGCCTCTTGGAGAGGACTGTCAAGGCACACTATTGTTTATAGCGGCGGTGAGCACGCAGGGTTTGGCTGCTTTCTTCGTCGGTACTGCAAATCGGTCTCGGCAGGAAAATTGTCGTGATCAGAGAGGCTGTGCATCCCTGGAGAAGCATGACGTTTGTGTTGCATAACTTGGGCAAGTTCCCTGTAGATACTATGCCCGGTGTATGCAGGGAAAATTTAGCTACTTTTCTGCGGCAGAGCGGGGGGGGGGGTCGGTCACTGCAACCACACTTGAAGGACAACTCGGGAACATGAGTCGTGTGCTGCTCATGTCATGGATTGGCCAAATCGAACAAAGACTTGAAAACTCTCGTTGAGACGTGCTTTTCCCAAGTTCAACGACCGCCCTCTTCCAAAAGGCCACTTCATTCATGCCCATCATCGGTGCATGCGGTGAGCAAGTTTGGCAGCATTGATCTCATTGTGGATGAGAATAGTAGGTATTTGAAACCAGTCTTTCTCGAAGTGGATTTTGGACATGGATGTATGTTAGCTTCAATTCATCCTGAAGAAACATGAAGCTTATTATGCAAAGGAATTGAAGGCACGCTGATTTCGGCCTTCATGCTGCTACAAAGATTGCACCGCACTCCTCGGAATCGAAACCAAAGACCCATGGCGATTACCGGACAGGCTCCGCAGAAGGGCAATGCGACCAGAGCGGCGTCCGAAATTTTCGATTGTTAACCCGAAAAACTGGTACAAACCAAGAGGAGTCGGTCGTCATTTAATTGGACGGATAAAAAGTGCCAAATTTGCCGCAGAAGAAACAGGGTCAAAAATAGACGAAGGAAGTCACGGTCCTTCGTCCTGGCGTCACGCAGTCACTAGCAAGGGTTACTGCGGGAGATCTTCGGCTTGGTTGACGCGTAGCTGTTGTGCAACGATAAGGTCCTTTTCGCTTCTGTCAATTTCAGAGATTTTCAGAGGTTTTCAGAGATTTTCTACATTGTTGAGAGTTTACGTTAGCTCCGACTAGGCCTTCAAATGCCCACTGCCGCGATTCTGGTCGTATGGGGTAGTGACCTAGGGAAGGAAAGAGGATGAAAATTTGACAGGCCGCCCAGTGCGGTGTGTAACTCAGGCCGGGATCAAGGGCGAAGATTGGTGCCCATGGTAACAGACAAAAGAGAAAGTTCGGTTCGGTTCGGTTAGGTTTCTTTTGGCTAAGTTGTGATAGGTTAGGAACCGTTCTCTTGGGTTAGGTTATCCTTGGTGAGAATTGGTTAGGATTAGTGAGCTTCCGTTAGGTACTAACGTTAGGCTCAGTTAGGTTCGACAGGTTGGGTAAGGTCAGGTCGTGCTTGGGCAAGTTTAGTTTAGTTAGGTTAGGTTTCGTTTGGTTAGGATATGCTAGGTTACTTACAGGTTCAGTCTGTTAGTATTAGTTAAGTTCCGCTTTCTTAGGTTAGGTTAGGGGAAATTTATCTCCATTTTGGTGGGTTAGGTTAGGTTGGGTCAGGTTTGGTTTGGATAGGTTAGTTTAGGTTACGCTGGGCGAGGTTTGGTCAAGTCAAAAGTCTCGTCAATTCTCCATTATTATTCTCTGCTTCAAGTTGTTAAGTTTCGTTTGGTTAGGTTTATTGGTTAGGCTAGGTTTGGTTCCGTTTTGTTTACTTGGTGTAGGGTTGGTTAGGTTAACCTCGGTTAGATTCGGTTATGTTAGGTCAAGTTTGGGTTGGTTATATTAGGTTTGGTTTGTACTTTGCTCTCCGCATCTTGCTCGAAGAGAACTTCTTTGAGCTTCTCATCAAAGTTGCGCTGACAGAAATTAGGTCTTCCAACTGAGCAACTTCATTGGACTCGAGCAAAACCAAGCAAAGAATAACAATGGAGAATTGACGAGACAGAGTTTGTATGCAAAACAAGTAGATGAAAATGGGCTCGACCTCGCACACTGGAGAGGGGGATGGGGGAATGGGGAATGGGGGATGGGGGATAGGGGATGGGGAATGGTGGATGGGGAATGGGAGATGGGTGATAGGCACAATTTCCATTTCTTTTTTAACGACAACCGCGCAACCCGTTTGCTAAACCTCTAGCTTACACTCAGCAGTGTGGGGGGAGGGAGAAGAGGAGGATAAAATACCGCATCTGGCCGAAAACGTTAACAGGGTCTTCACCACACTCGCCCGGCTCTACAGAAACTTCACCAGGTGGTCAAAACTTGGGTCTTGCCCGGGCCTGCCGTAGCCGTTGCGCTTGGTCACGCCATTGAGCTGGTCTCCACTTGGCATACGACTTGCCATTCTGATCAAGTTTGTTGTACTCGTTTCGTGGAGGGCATCTATGGCAGACAACGTCTCATACAAAGTCCGCGCTCTGTCAGCAAAGTCCTACAGTGCAACCTTGTCTGTGCGCCCAATTTGGCTGCCGTCGGTTAGCTCTTTTACGCAGGCCGCCACGATGAGATATGACTGGCCGAACCGCTGCTGATCACTGCAAGAGCTTTGTTGAATGCCCCTGGCACTCCTTCCAGCCCAGCCATCGAGACCATGACCCTGCTTTCAAGAAACTACAAGGGGCGTGACATCTTCTGTGCATCCGTCAGAGGTTGCCACGTGACCGTTTCCGATAATCGGGGGATGAACTTTAAGTATTCTGCTGGATCACCTCCGAATTTTGTGACCTCCAAAGGTGACAGCGTCACTTTGCAAGCGAGTGCATCGACAGAGATTGTCATCTTTGCGATCACTGTCTGCATTCGACTATCGCCGATGTGACTAGATGTTACTAGATTGACACTTGAAGCTTGCTCTTGTTTGGGCACGCATTGCAAAGGACTGGAGTGAACACAGGTAGATTCAGAAGTAGATGTTGGTATGGGTGATTGGTGTCGGAATTGCTTATGGGCGTGTGTACTAACAGAAAGAGTTTCGTCATAATACATGCGTTAGTAGGCATTGTGCAGGGTGCTGGTGCAGTCAAATACACTCGTTGTTGCTTGCACGTGGCTCACCGTAATTCCCTTCTGCTCTTGTTGCCGTTCTGGGCGAGGTGTCGGAGTGGCCTTTGGTCGTCGACTCCCGCAAGAGAGCAATTTCTGCGGCGTCCCCGAGTTCGGCTTCTAGCTTTAGCTGCAAGGCTCACAGTTGCATTCGCTGCTGCCGACGCAGTTGCTAGACTTTCGTGTCCGCCATCTTCCTCTCTGCTTCCGCACGACGAACATCAGCGTCCGAGTCTGACGTTGCTTGGCTCGAGAGCCCCTCTCGCGTTCGTAAGAAGCCAACGCTTCAGAGTCAAAATCTGCGTTTAATGGAACAATGCCTTGCGCCTCGATGGCGCACGTCTCGTCTCTAAACACAGAATCGGGGTCTTTCTGCAGATTAGGTCTGAGTTGACCAAGGCCCTACCCGACTTCTCCACCATGGGCTGCCTGGAGCTCCTCTGGGCACTCAGGCCGAAGAGCGTCGTTTCCGAGCTCCACACTTAAACCATCAGACAGGGCCGAAACTCCCTACTCAAACTCATCGGCGCGATCATGTCTAATACCGAAACTTTCAGCCTCTCAGACCGGCTCAGTAGCTGAGGTGCCGGTGTCGGCTGCAGCACCATTCCTCTTCTTCCGCTTTCCCATCTTCTCAGTACGGGTCGAAAACGAAGAAAAAAATAAATTATTTGTGAAGGATGTAGGGGTGAGCCTCACAGTCTCGGCTCGCCCATTCCCCGAGTCAAGCGATGCAACGTGAGTATCCAGAAACGAAAAAGGTAGAAAGAAGGAAAGGAAAGGGAGAAGGAAGAGGAAAAGTACAACTAGACGTTATATGGCGCTGCGTGCGCCCGGAAATAGAGCGGAAAGGGGTTACCAATTTGAGAAAGACCATCAACAAAATTTAATGTGCGAGCCTCGACTGATCAGGAAATAGAAGGATCACACTGATGGTGGCGGAGAGCAAAAAGAATATCTAAGATCGACACACGAGCACATTCAGTTGCATCCCTTATCGTGAAGACAATGGGAAGGTGGCGAAATCGTGCAAAGGAAAAGCTGACGTTCTGGCACGTTTTTTCCCGGCTCAGTGATCATTGTCACCGGCAGAACTTGATGAGTTAGGTTGTCGTCACCCGTTGCCAACTGGCCAATCCACGTTCGACTTCGAACCCATTTCTGCGCCAATTCAAAGACATCTACATCACAAATTTACCCGTCTCTGTCTTACCTCTTCAACTTGTCGGTCAGTACGTGTGTCTTCCCGGATTACGTGTTCAGAGCTTTTTTTCGAAGACAAGCTTTCAGTTCCTAGAGACGCGTTACGAAGACGGAGACCCTTTGTTCATGAATTGACAGCAAACTTCGAGCCTGTTTTCGGAATTGTTCATTTCCCATTTTTTTTTATTGCTCAAAGAAAAGTGTATGATGCTGCCACATATCTTCCTCTGGCTTTGTTGGTCCTGTTCTTACAGCTTTGACTCTGAAGGGTTTTACCCCTATTGCCACACATTTGTCGTTTGCCGTCTGATGCCGGTGTATCTCGCTCCCTGCCCCTTGGCCTGTCGTGGGACACATTTTAAAGCACCATCCAGACCGCACGAGGAAGGGACAAGCAATGATGTTATACTGTCGTCCAGGAATTAAACTGGGGTGTCCTAGGGTGTCGGTAACCTATCGCACCCTATCCGAACAACCTATTGTTAAAGTAACATGTTACTGGGTACGTGATTGCAACATAGAGGAAGGGAGCCCTGTAGCATGACCACATAACAGGTTAGACAGGAACCGTGATTATTCAAATGTCCAAGAAGAGGAGACTTATTTAGGCAATGAGTGTCAAAGGACTGACCCATACAGGAGCTAAAAGAGTGACAAAGGTTACACCTACCGGTACAAAGACGATGAAGACGTTAACAACGTGACACCTGAAGCTACAGAAAAAACGATACCCACCTGCTCCCTGGCGGGCTTCTAAAGCCGACTATCCTGTAAGGGTATAGTCCGGGATCCCTAGTCACCTGGGTTGAATCCGTGTTTGCGCGAATAAGGACATCGCAAGCATTTCTGGGAACTCGTGAGCGTTAGTCGATGAAAGCTTCCGGTTTATTGCGTATACTTAAGCTTGAACGTCCCACAAGTTCAAGTGCGTTTAGTTTCGTTACAAATTATACGTGAAAGGCCTTTTCCGGGACTGAATCAAACTTTGGCCTCAACCTTTTATTGAGCTTTAGACAAACGCCATCGCCTACTTTGAAGGGATGAGTCTTCGTGAGACTCCCTCGGTCTTGGAAGGCGTGTGGGTGTCAGAAAAGGCCAATTCAGCGACAATCCAACAGCTGGTGGCAGTCATGGAATCCAAAGGGCGCTCACTCCGACGACGCGACCATGTCACAGCCGAGTTTCCGATCGCTCCAGAGCTCAGTGGAGTCGTTCTTGTCGTGAATGGACACAGTGGTGTAAAGTACATTCGTGTCAACACCGTGGACAACAAAGGAGAAAGCTACAGAGGAGGATACATGTTCAAAGGCTCAATTAACGAGTGGACGAAGAACCTGTGGTTGGCTTCCAAGGAGCGTTTTTCCTTTTGTTGCTGTGCTTTCGGCCATGAGGATGTGACATTCGAAGTGAGTGCTATTAGGGATGGGCCTCTTGGTACTAGGTTCATCACCGTGAATGGCCACGACCTAAAGTTCGTATCAGTGAGCGAACTTCAAGCGTTCGGAATAGTCGTATGACGGCTACTTCTTCCCTGGTGACTGGTATGGAAGTATCGATAGCTAGCCCAGCTGGAGACTTTGACAGATGATGAGGATCAAAGTTGTCTTGGGTTTTGTGTGACGTCAGAAAGTTCTATTTTAACGCAGACCATGGTGCACTTGCAATTTTGCGCTGTCTTGAAAATAAGAATTGAATTGGAAAAGGAGAATCTCATTTTGAATTGCGTTTTGCGCTTTGGATGTGAAAGCAGCGATGGACTTAGCTCAATATTACCACGATTCGTTAATTTGCCCATGCACGGATTTCCACGGTGTCCATTGACATATTAATTGAGGAAAATATTTACGTTTCGTTAAGTGTCCAAATGGCGTTCAAACGGCTAAGCTGAGAAGAGGAAACCTGTCCTCGGACGCTTCGCGGATTAAAATACAAAATAAAAGACTTTCGAAAATGTACACAATCTAGTATTGGTTGTAAACTCATCCAAGGTTGATTGGGCGATCCGAAATTTCGAAAGATTGATTTCAGTGAGATGACTAACAAAATACAGATGTAACTGTGAGGCCCCCAGCGGGGTCTGGGGCAGTGCCCCGGAAGCTTTAAAAATTATGGTATTTTGCCTACGGAAATCATTAAAGTTGACCGTGTTTTTTTTTGGCCTGAAAAGTGGCCCGGCCAAGGCCGGACCGGGCCCGGTGCTACGCCTATGTTGTGTATTTTTCAGTCACCCTGTTGCTGCTGCTACACACCTTTTCCACTCTTCACACCTCTACTTTCCACTCTTCACACCTCCCCTTTCCACTTCTTTCCATCACCTCTGTTTCATTTTAGCCCCTCTTTCCTGTGTCTTCTCACCCCTCCGGCACGCAAACCTCCACTTTTTACTGTTCTCTCCCTCTCCCTCAGAAGAAGGCATTCAGCCAAAACGTTAGCTTGAATAAGCTTGTTAATACTGATCATTTAGAAAACCTCAAAAAAATTATTGTGAACTTAAGGTAACTCATCCCTAAGTAAACTTCCTGAAAATGTTGCTGTTTGATGGTTTCAAACTAATATTGGCCATCCACAAGGCCTAAATATCATAATCTTAGGGGGGATATTTGGGCAAATTATTACACACCATCTGCAACAAAAAGTCGTGTTTTCATCAAAAAGGGACGAACGAAACCACACCACTGTCGTTCCAATTCTTGACGTAAACTCAGCCAAGACAACAGATCCTTCAACAACGTCATATGTTTGCTTGTCTACGACTTCAGTATAAACATCCAGGTACCTTTTTATAGCATTTTGGAGAGCAGTTGAGCTTGAAAATTGCAATTATACACAGGACAGATATTTGTGATAAGCCATGATTTTTTCGGAAAAAATGAATTTTCTCAATTGGCCCGACAGTGTTGCTCTTTCTTTGCGTTTTCTTGAAGATATGACCTTCCTGAGCAAGAAAAACCAATGGTTATGGGGATATTTGGACGAAATCTTGCACAGTTAGTGGATGAAGAGCAGCAGGTAGCACACAAAGGGCCAACTTTGATTATAATGGCAGCATAAACATACACTGTGACCCGGCAGATAAAAGCAGTATTCAATGCCCTAAAAATTAATCCTCAGCTGACATGGGTGTGATAAGAAAGGGAGACTGCCACTAACCGGCAACGATTCTCAGATAAAGGAGCTTCAGCTTGTCTAGCGGTCGAGCGGTCGTACAGCTGGCCAGCTGCATGATCAGAACTGAGAGCAAGCTGCATGTAGCCACAACCAGCCTGCTACATGCGCAACCACTGTTCACATGCTCACGCCAGCGTCCGTGAATGGGCGCGCTTTGGACAGATGAAACAAAATGGCGACTTCGGGATGAGCTACCTTACTGTCCAATCTGGAGACAAGTTTCGGATTAACAAAGCCGTTCACTTTCCTTCAGCTTGGGTAGTTAGCACAATTTTCCCGTCTTGAACATTTGAAGGCTTGCTTGCAATGAAGTTTCAAATGAACAAATCAAAAATACTTGAGACAGAATCTATGAAAAGGAATCAAAGATGTATGTATAGTTTCATGGAAAATTACTGACAGAAAATGTATTATACAAGCTCATGAAGGAGAGGGATTATTCATGACTTTTAACCCAGAATGAGCCTTCCTTAGGGACAAAAGCAGGATTGAGAAGAGGGATGACGCAGAGAGGGCTTGGCCTGCGGCGCCAGTGCCTAGCACAGTCAGAATGCCACAATTGTAACTACTTTGCCATTTAGCAAACCCGCAAAGGGATCGGCTTTAGGAGCGCAACTAGAAATTTTATGAGGGGTGCAATCTGGTCAAAAGTGTACCTCACCGACGATCATTTCCACAAAACCATGGCAACTTTGCACGCAAGGGTCTTGATGATATTCAGCAAGGAAATTTGTCAAGCATCTCATCCATGTTAATTCTTTACTACAATCCACATGCATTAGTGCCAAGTTGGCCTCTCGCTCTTCTCCCATTGTGGCCTGCATGTAACTCCGCAACTGGAGAAATGCACTTGCGCTGTGCTCACACTCACAAGAAGTGAATGAGAGGATGAAGGGAATTGGCAACAACAGACGTAGGTTCGGACATGTGTCCCGGTCACAAAGCTTGATAGCTGATGCCACCAAGTCTGGCTGGTCATCCGCTTCTTCACGCAAGAACTTGGTCCTCCACCGGGTGGGTTCAGCTCTGGAACTGGCAGGTATTCCTTGTACTGTTGAAGTGCATCTTCGATGGACACATCGCGACTGCACAGAACAGAGGGCACTAGGCAGAGCAGGCTTGAGGCAGTCAAGGAGAGGCTGGAGAAGTGAGCTTCCAGCCTGGTCATCACATGGTCTAAGAAAGGAACTGCAACGACGAGGTGCTCTGTGTAACTTGCTGTCAATTCTGTTCATTAGCCAGGACACTGTAGAACTTTGCTGCCTTAATCTCTTCTACCAATTCACATAGAATAGTGTGGCGTCCAATAACGTTGAACAGCTCATTATGTGTTTGACACGAGCATGTATGTAACATCTGCACTGAATGATGGTTGGAGAAAATGGATAAAGAAAAAAAAGGGATCTTTGACATTTTGGTTTGCAGAAAGAAAACATTAACATACAGCAGGTAATGTCAGGCGATTGTTCATTGAAGCAGTCCCTAAAAAATCCCTCGGAAATTTTACACAAAGGACATTTCAAGGAAAGCAAACGCCAAACTACACAAGCAACAAAAAGCAGCAGAAACACACATGGAGTAGAGGACATAATCATTCACTTACTGGCCTTTGCTCGGGATGGTACGTGCTGTTGCAGAGTCTTATCATATGGAGACATCAGGCGAAGACGACTCGGGACGTTGCCTGGATTGCCTCTCTCAGCTCCTCGGAATCAGACTTTTGCACCAAAATCTTCCCAGGAGGAGCGAGCCCATCGCGTCATCCTCGGCGCCCTACGGCCGCTTCGATGAACATCCAAGGCCATACAAAGTGTGGCAAGACTCTGTTGCCCTCTTCCTTTCGCGCTCATGCTGCTCCTTGCGACCAATGTCCCTTCACCTTTTCTTGATTCTTCGACTTGATCCTCACGCAAATGTGAATTCATGACAGGTAGTGCATTCAATGCAACTCTCAACAAACTCCTCATCATGGTAACCAAAATTAAATCTCTACCAGCTCCCACGAACGTGAGAGAGAACGAAAGAAAAAAAATCTCGATGGGTGAACTGGGAATCGAACCCAGGTAGTTGGATTTATGTTCCAATGCTCTACCGCCTGAGCTATCCGCCTGATCCGCTAACCACCGAGATTAACTCTCCTTTTCTTTCTCGCGCACGTTAACTCTCCAGCTGCTGCGACCACTACAGAGTGGCAGCCCGCGCCAGCTACTCGGGTGACCCTTTTGCTGCCTGGAGTTTCTTTCTATTGGCATGAATACAGCTGCTGTACGGCTCTGACTCTGGTCCATGTAACATAGGACAGCCAGCATGCATGGCTTATGTAGATCTACGACGCATACATCAGGCGTGAAAAACGTGTTCAGGTGTAAAACTGAAACGTATCACGCGCACGTCTGCGGTTGATCAGTGCGGACGTGCATGCCTCTCTAGTGGCATACATTCAACACTTCAAAAAAAGTTCAAAGGCCAGCTTGCGCTATCAGGCGACTCGGGCCTTGCGGTGTTGGCACATCCGGTCGGCCGGGGGGATGACAGAGTATTTCGTACAACGGAATTTGTGTCACCGAAGTAGTGCACACTGGACGGTTACCTTACAGACCTTTCGGCTGGACGGACTACAGACGGACCCCCCAAAAAGGAAGAAGCGGACCAGTCTCCATGGGTGTGTGCTGTCGCACCCACCGCACTCCCCCCCCCCTCCCCCACCCTGGTTACGCGCCTGGGCTTTGTGACGCACCGTGGGCATTCCAGCTGCATGCCCTCGTCCTGGGGAAAAGGAGGGGGAGGGGAGAGACAAAAGAAAGGATTAGTGAATTGCCTACGTGAAAAAAACGAAACGGAGTCATTTCCTTTCTTTCTGTTTTTTCTTTGGTGATAGGGTAGTCCTTTCGTTGACACGCTCGTCAACGTAAGCAGGACGGTGCTTCTCGTGCAGAGTGCGGAAAATGGCGCGTAAGTTTGAACAAGTTTGCCAATGTTCCTGGAATGTCGGGTGAGCCTGCTTTCGACTGCCGAGACTTCGATCGATCTTCCTGACCTGAGCTGTTTTACCATCGACCGATGTTAAGGGAGAGGTTCTTCTTATGGAAGAGGTTCTCCTCGCCATTAGCGCTGGTGGATGTGATGAGGAGCAGCATGCACTTTTGTTTCTTACCCTTGCCAATGGCGAGGACGAGGAGGGTCTGCCGCTGTGACCCATCCTTGGCATGGACTCTCTCAGCAGGTCATGGCAAGAACATGCACTACCTTCCGCTTATTTGTGTCCTTGCTCAGTCTCAATCCTTTTTCCAAGCCAAGAAAATAGAAGATCGGCTACTTGGGCAGCCTCCTGCGGAATTGTTGTCTGTTTGAGGATGAGACGCATAGAAAATTGATCTTCCTTCCTTTTTTTTTCTTTATTTGTTTGGAGCCTTATACTTTTTTTAACCGTTTGCCTTTTTTGAGCCATGTTGCTTCATTTTTGTCTTGGCTTTGATTTCGCGCCATTTCACTCCTCCTGTCATCACTGGGCGCTGTCATACCTAAGTCTAACTATCCCTCAGAAAAATACTACCCGTAGTCAATTTAGGCAGGCAGAAAAATACTACTCGTAGTCAATTTAGGCAGGCAGAAAAATACTACCCGTGGTCAATTTAGGCAGGCAGTCATACCTAATGTGACTACCC
>JAOWAR010068222.1:0-12754 GCA_028571005.1 Clathrina lutea
CTAACAATAGACTATACTAACAATGGATTGTACTAACAATAGACTATACTAACAATTAAACGTGTTTACCGGGTATATTTTAAGGACCCATACATCTTCAAGGTGTACTTTTCTCCTCTCAAGTACCATGAACAAAACTTGGTTGCCTCTTTTCAGTAGCAAGGAAAAACTAGTGTCCAGAAAGAAAACATGAGAGAGTTGTGAAGAAATGAAGATTTCATCTTTTTTTTTCTCAGTTTGAAAATGTTCAAGTTGATGCTTACGTTGTCAGTTGCATCCACTTTGGCTCCGAGATCGACAAGCACTCTACAGGTTTTATCCTGATCATTCTCAGCTGCCCTGTGAAGCGACGTCGAGCCGTCCTGGGCAATGAGATAAATTATGATGAAACAAGCCAAACCACAGAAACAATATTAAGAATTGGTAGAGATTTTCATGTACAAGCGGGAAGAGATGAGCAGAGGACGGCGCTGTCAGTTTGTTCTGTCGGGCGCTAGTCGAGTGCCAGCCGGAGGAAAGGAGGATGTTCGTTACATTCTACAAGGGAGAGCGGGAGCGCCGGATATGCGAGTCTCTCCTGAGCTTCGAGTTCGCAGAAAGGGGCGTCTTTCCGACGACTCTTAGGCTGTAATCGAGTGCGGGGTGGAGGAGGGAGAGCATGGTGCGCTATTTTTTTTATTTTTTGCAAAGCGACGGTCGGTGACAACAGCCCCACCGTTGGTGTGCGCAGCTTTTCTTGCACGGCTCTTGCGAATGATATGCTACAACGTCTGTCATCAACGATGCACAATCCAGAAGGACGGCGCGCAATTCGGCGGGGTACTGGATCGTGTATCTTTGGGCTTCGTAGTGCCAGCATTCTGCAGCAAGTTTTGTTGCTACTCCCTCTCTCTCTCACTCTGTCTCTCTCACTCTCTCTCTCTCTTTCTCTCTCCTTCTCTCACTTTCCCTCCCGGCTCATTCGCCATTTTCTTCGGCCGTACTCTGGCCGCTAATGCGTGGCCTTTCATCGCGCACGCTCCAACTATTTATTCTAGCCCGCCGGTCAGCGCTTCACACCGCCCAGGCTGAATCGCCGTGCAACTGCTTAATCGTTTCACATTCACCTGCAGTTGATCCCTGTAATCGCACCCTCTCAAGCATTTTTTTTGCCCTGAGATCAACTATACCATTCAAATTTCTTCTCAAGCACCAGTCCATTTAGAAGCTACTGTTTCTTCTCAAGCACCGGTCAAGTTAGAAGCTACTGTTTCCTTTGTGTCATTTTGTTTCTCATTTTGTTTCTCATTTTGTTTCTCATTGGTCAGCCACAACCGGATTTCAGCTCTCAGAAGCAGCCAACTGCTTTGTCAAAAAGAACACCGGAACAGGTGGTCTTGACGTATGAGCATGGCACCCTACAAATGACAGCAACTTCGGTGCACCCGCCATCTTCTGAGGAAAGACAGTTCTCTCATGAAGGTAGGGGTCAGACTTGTAAAATTTTTCTCAGGTGCATGAATTCATGACAATTGAAAGAAATTCCTTCTCACTCCATGCCC
Source organism: Clathrina lutea (assembly GCA_028571005.1). Taxonomy (NCBI): domain Eukaryota; kingdom Metazoa; phylum Porifera; class Calcarea; order Clathrinida; family Clathrinidae; genus Clathrina; species Clathrina lutea. The sequence continues at coordinate 1,542 of JAOWAR010068222.1, forward strand.
CACACGCAGAGTATATGAAACGTTTTACTTTTGACCTTGATTCCAAATTAATACGCTCTCAAGGAAAGGATTTCGCTTCGAGCTGAAATCAATGACGCCATTTCTGGAGCACTTAGTCAAAATGCAAGTTACTTGTGTCCATCAACTGTTTGTTCAAATTTGTTCATTTGTTAGGTGAAGATGAGGATACCTCTAGTGCCCGGCATCGTAATCCGAAAAGTTCTGGTGGAGAGCTGACGGAATCCGATGTCATCGAGCTCTCCACTAAACCGTGCATGTAGATCTGGAAGGAGGTTGCGCAACAACTGCCGGACAGGAGCCGAGAGGCGGGGAGAGCTTTCGACGACACCAGAATCCAGCTGATCAAGAGAGACAATGGTAACGGGGCGGACCCGAAGGAGTGCTTCATTGTCATTCTCAACAGCTGGATTGCGATGAGCACACACCACACGGTGGATGAGTTGGACGTAGCACTCGTCAATATTGGCATGGCGAGCATTTCTGAGCGATATTTCGGACGCAGACTTTCCAGAAAGTCAAAGGTAAGAAGGCTGTCAAGCTTAGTACACATCAGGTGCAGGAATGCTGGTATATTTTAGGCTTCTGCTTCTGGCAATGAAAAAATCCAAGCCGATTTGGTGCAGTTGTTATTATAAGCAGACTGTGCAGTTGCCTACGTGCACGGTCTTCCAAAATTGTTGCTGAAAGTGTCTGGTTTTGGCATTCTAGATTATCTGTCTAACATCCCCAGCCATGTAGGGATGGCTAGGTATGATGCCCACACCCCTCACCTAGGTACGTCTCCAGTCATACAGTGATGGCTTCATGTCATGCCCACCTGTACTGCTTCCTTCTATATTTCCGGCATTGCAATCATAATGCAAAGAATTTCTAGTAATGCATAGACAAACTCTCCAAAAGTTAGGCCACAGATCCGTTTGAATAATTTCTGAATGACGTTTCGGCTTAGCTGTGGCAGCGTTCCTTAGGCTCTGAATATCTTCCTTCTCAGAGAACAAGAACTAGAAGGTCCAGAAGTTTTTTTTCTAAATTTCTTCAACTGATTATGATTGCCACAATCAAACTTTTGGACCAGCTGTCGAGGCTGTTGTCACATGTTGTAAGCATCTAAACAGCTGTATCGAATGTATGGCATGTGCCCGTTCCACTGGAAGAAGAATGAGTTTTCCGTTGCTTCTCCCTCAACCCTGCTTGTTCAGGAACAGACATGCGAAAATAAACACAGGTATAAGCAAACCTTAGACGTGAAGTTTCTGTGTTTGCTTTTCTTTTTTAACGGCTGTGCATACTGCTGTTTTGTTTGTCTGCAGTGACGAGGAAGACCAGGACTGGTCTTCGCTCAGGCAGTCAGCTGTACCGGTAGATGCTACGCGTCAGATAGGCTGCAGCTCCTGAACAGCAAAATGATGACCTTCCAGCATGCACAACACCTTACTGCAAATATCTTATCTATATTCAGCTTCCACTCTGCACACAATGAATGTTCTTTCTTGCCTTCTTTCCTTTCTCTCGGTCTCTGTTATGTTTAAGGAGGAAACGCACTGATAAACAATTGGTTTCAATATTTCTAATGGTTGAAAAGTAAACTTCTCCACAAAGAGCTTTTCATGATGACATTCTATCTGTAGCAGAAAGACACTTGGACAATAGTCCATTTGCTCCCGACTGACACAGAAATAAGATAAATCAATCAGAAGCTGAATTGATCCTTTTGATCTCACTCTCATAATAATTGAAACACTTTATTTGATTTGTAAATGACAACAAGTTGCGGGAGCAGTGAAAGCCGAGATCATACAAGATAGAGAGAGCCAACCAGCACCCCCAACATAGTCTAAAGCACACACGTAGTGTCTCTTCTAACTCGCCATCTCTTTGTCGCTTTTCTTCCTACTTTGTTTCAGAAAAGGCAAACGCCGTTTTCACGGAGAAGACATGTGTGGTTCAGAGAGTAGAGTTTCATCAATATCCTTCTCATCCAGAGCTTGACAACTTCTCTGATTGAAACTGATATGTATAATCGTCTCAATTTATACACTTCTCAGAACCTGGCACAGAGCAACCCTCCACTTGCAGAGAGCTTTGAATTTTTCCATGATTGTCCTTGCCCACATTACGTGCCTCTTTCGGCCGCCTTTTAAGTCTGAAGTGCTGATACCGAACATGAATTGTTCTATCCCAGTGTGCTTCTCACAGCCTGGGAGCTGCATGGGTGAGGCTGGTGTTCAACAGGCGATCTCCTGCAAGGTGTCCAGCCACAAGTCCCTCTAGTCTAGACTTCAAGGTCAACATGACTTAGCAGGTCTAGAATCTTAGCTTAAAGAGATGTCGACATGATTTTTCTTAGCAAAATGTCAAGATTACTCATGACTGTCTGTTTGGAGAAACTTAGGGGCAGTCATGGTGACACACTACCTGCTGAAGTTCTCTTAGTCGTCATCAACTTTCATGACCGCAGACTTGAGAGGCGGTTAAGTGTCTGGTCATTGGATTGAATCGGGGGTGAAGTAGTCTTGTGTTTGAGGTTTAGGCCGAAGATCCCTTAAGCATCTTAGAATATAGATTTGTCTGGTCATTGGATTCAATCGGGGGTGAAGTAGTCTAGTGTTTGAGATTTAGGCCGAAGATCCCTTCAGCATCTTTGAATATAAATTTTCTGCAAGGTAAGTGATGTTTTCTCTTCTGCACGTGAGGGAATAAAGCTGGTCATTGGATTGAATCGGGGGTGAAGTAGTCTAGTGTGTTAGAGGTTTAGGCCGATAATTCCTTGAAAATTTTTGAATTTTCAATTTCTGCAAAGTAAGCGGTTTTCTCTTCTGCATGTGAGGGAATAAAGCCGGCAAAACCGCATTTTTCTTTCTATAATTAACCCACCAAACATGCAATGACTGGTGATCTTTTTCTTCGTCTCTAATCCCATACTTAAATTAATGTAAGATAAGTGCCCCAAGTTTCGCCAGCCAAGAAATATTCAGTGGTCAAAAGATATAGATTAACCCATTTCCAGGAAATTAGGCCCAGAGGTTCAAAATTCCAAAGATTGTCCTCCAAGAATGGGCATCAACAGTTCTTGACTAGATATAGACGTTTATAGACAGCATCTCACGCATTCGAAGCACTCATACACAGTCAAAAATGGAAATAAAAGATTGCTTGGCTGATTTACATGAGAAATGTGCTGGAACCTCCCCTGATAAAGCTGACAAGAAAGAAGCCTTTCTGTCCAAACAATTTTTGTTATGACAGAATTCGTCGGAAACGTGTTGCTTCCCTTGACAGCGACAGAGCAGTTGGTCATGGAACATATTTACCTCGCTCTGATTCCGCAGATGAAACTATCAAGTCCTATGAAGACTTTTGGTTGAAACACAAAATTTTCCCTCCCATACTTGCATTGCCTACCCAAGCTTCGCAAAAAAGCCTTATCGGGTTGTCGTTCTATAGCTGTCTCCAGTTCATGTAGCACAACCATTGTTTCTAAAGTTTTCATATCATGCATCTGTTTAATCAAACGACAACGAAGAAATTTTATAATCCAGTGTATCTGAATTTAGGAACCAAAGCACACTGACTCCATGATAAAATGATTCAAATGAAATCTCACACCTCATCATGACCTCATCATGACCTCATCATGACCTCATACATGACGTTGAGAAAACGGACCAGTTCATTCCCTTGTTTCATATGACTTTAGTACACTATGCATTAAACACACACTCAATAGAGAAACAGATGATATGGCCTGTCTTTATTTTGGACTCTAATCATGAAAACTGCATTCCTTATGGATCTGGTGACAGGCCGGATGGAGTACTCATTCAAAGCCGAGACACTTTGGGCGTAGCCTGTCTATTATGCAATGACGAATGCTATTTGTTTGGGTGATGATTCGTCGAATGTTTGACAATCGACAATGATGCCGCCAAGACCGTGGCCATCGGAGAAGGGTTTTGCCGACATTCGTTCCTCACGTGCAGAAGAAAAATCGCTAACATTGCAGAAATTCAATGTTCAAAGAGATAGAGGGAAGAAAAGAGGAAGATGACTCATAAACCGTATTCCTCAACAAGTGAAAGTGGCTAGTACTTCTATCTGAGCTATGCCAACCACGTCCAGTGCGCGTATTACCGTCAACACACCTTTCGCTCACATTGACGGAATTGAGTTGGAATACTTCCTGGTGACAGTTGTCCTTGAGATGTAGCGTTGCAGGAAGCGCTTACTTCCGCTCAAGAAGCCGTACCCCAATGCTGTTGTACCGGCAGAATTATCCATGTAGAGAGTTGTCACAACTGGATTAGGTTGTGTACAGTCTTGTCCTCCCAACTAAATGGAATTCTCATTACAGTTCTTATGGTTGTGCTGTCCTTTTTTGTGAAATGTCACTCGGAGGATTGTGTCTTTTCGTTGTTTGTCGTAGGTCATAGTCCTCAGTCAACGGCACATAATGTTCCATTCGCAACTGCTCTGTCGCTGTCAAGGGTAACTAACATGTTCTCTCAAGATAAATTTCTTTGTATATGGAAGCTATGTTTTGCCAGATTTATTGGCAGTGGTTGCAACACATTTTTCATGCTCTTCAGCCAAACATTATTTTCCTTCTTTTTTGGAGAAAGCTGACTGTGTAGGAGTTCTTCGCATGTGTGAGATGCTGTCTATTCGCGTTCTAACCTTGTCAAGAACTGTTGATGTCCATTCTTTGAGGAAACTATTTGAACCTTTAAACCTTTGGCCTGATTGACTTGACGTCGGTTAATCGCTACTTCAACTAAATCAAAAAAATTTGACCACTGAATATTTCTTGGCTCGTGAAACTTGGGGCCCTTTTCAGAAAGGGTGTCGGATTAGAGATGATGGAAAGATCGCCTGTGAGAACGTGATTGGTTGGTTGATAAATAAAAGGAGAATTGTGAGAGGTACATAAAAAATGACTCTATACAAAGTCCACCGTTCTCAGACTCTTCGATGAAATTCAAAAGTTTTTTTGTGTCGGTGGCCCGAGTGTACTTAAAGCACGTAGGAGGAACTTTATCATCAATGTTAGAGGGAAGTGTGCACGTGACATCATCAGATCGAAAGGTTTTGGAAAGCTCTATCATGCCAGTTCCTTTATTCTCGAAATAGACTTGAAAGAAGACGTTCGATTTTTGACAAGATTTACTTCTAGTGTCGACTTTGGACATTCCTAGTCCTAATTCGAAAGTTAACGAAAGTTAACTGAAATCACGCAAAATCTCAAATTGTACCATCGACAGAGGAAACTTCGATTTAGTAGTTAAGTATGTATCTATCAAGCCAAGATGTTTCTGATCTAATACAAAAACTTGACTTCTGAGATGGTGAAGCGGATGAGTGTTTGGTCATGTTATTGAGGAACGATTAAGCATTGAATAAGCTTTGGCGTGTGTGTAAACGGTTGATGGTCAGCATAGTAGGAAAGGTGAAATGCAACTTGTCGTGGGAATGAAAGATTAAATTTACAAGAGGAACGAGGGCAGAGGTTCCTTTCGTCAGTTCAAGCGTTGTCATTTTGATACAAGAAACAATCCTATGCAAAGCCAGACAATTCTATGCTCCCCTGTTTGAAGACGCGATGTGGCACTGGGCTGGATGAAAACGGGTGCTAAAGCCGTTCAGAGTAAGCAAAAGAGGCAAGAAAATCTCTAGCGCTGATGAGAAAGGAGAAAGGAATGACCAATGGCTAATAGTATGGTGTCACGTGGTCAACGGTCATCGCTTGTGCTCCCTGTATTGAAAAATTATTTTCAAAAAACCCTGTGGATGTTAAAGCTTGCTGAGAAGTGCATATGATAAGTGAGCCTGGAAAAATTAGTTGAAGTGCTATAGCAGTTTGTGGCAAGAAAAACTAAGGTCACATACTCAAAATAGGCGCCGACATGGTACGGGAAGCGCCCAACACTTGTGTAGGTTACAGGTGCACATAGCTTGTAGCTTGGCCGTGTGTGTGTGTGTGTGTGTGTGTGTGTGTGTGTGTGTGTGCGTGTGTGCGTGTGCGTGCGTGTGCGTGGGTTTGGGTGTGTGTGTCTTAGCACCTGATCTGGTGCTCGCGTGTGTGTCTATATAGAACTATTCATGGACGTTTATGAAGTAAACAAACACAAAAACAAAAACAGCACCCTTCACTCTATGCCCGGTCTCTGAAAGACGTTGAAGAAAGAGATTGGGCAGGTACAGCTGGAGAACACTACAGGTATGCTTTTCGTCCTCCTGATTGGCAGCTTCTCGGTATCCGAGTTTTAGCTCTGCAGGTCAGGGATGAAGGAATACCAGTACTGGACTCAGCGTGCAAAACATGGCACAAGATCAGGCTGCTGCCAAAGTGATGTGGACTCACACCCAGATTTGCGTTTTCCCCATAATCAAAATGCAGGAAATAAAGGACTCAAACAGTGGTACAGTCTTCGTAATTGCTAACTTGAGGAAGTTTAATACCAAGACAATTAGTCACAAAATACAGATACAATTATAAGCACATCTTGAAAAAGCAGAAAGCTTTGGGTAAAGGGAGGGGAGGATATCTAGATTCGGGAAGAAAATAGGAAGAAGAATCTGAAAGAGTATTCCTCAACAAGTAAGTAACTGGTGCTTCTAACTGAGCCATGCCAACCACGCCCAGTGTGTGCATTACCACTGCCACATCTTTGGTTTAGATTGACAGAAATTTTAACGTTTCCTGGTAGCCGTTGTCCTTGAGATGTAGCGTTGCAGAAACCGATAACTTCACCTGGAGAAACCGTACCCCAAGTGTTGCTACCGCCATAAATTTCCTTAAAGAGAGTTGTCACAACTGAATTAGGTTGTGTACAGTCTTGTCCTCCAAACTGAATGGAATACACACTACAACTCCCGTGGTACTGCTGTCCTATCACACTGTGAAATGTCAGTCGAAGGATTGTGTCATTTCGTTGTTTGTTGTTTGTCACAGTCCTCAGGTGACCGTTGTGTGTGATTCTCCCTCAGTTCACCCAAGGGTAGTAATGCCAAATAGCAATACCTTGGCATTCTCTCTGTACACAGCAAGAAATGAAGTTGTTTAAATTGATCACAAAAAGATTCCATGAGCAAAAGAGGAGGACCATTTAAATGAAATTATGGTGAAATGTGAAAACACCTCACGGAAAATCACTTGAGATTTTTTCTTATGCCTCGTCGACCCATGTATCGATGGAAATGGTGGTTAGGGAGGGAATGAGAAGAGAAAGAAAGGATGGGGGATGGCTCGAACCTGCAGCGTCATCACCTAGCACGGCCGGAATGACACGATCGTAACTGCTCTGCCATTCGACCAACCCGCTTTCAGAAAGCCGGTTACCACTTTTTCAGGGACAATCATTGTGTTATACTCACCTCCGTCTTTTGAGGTACGTCGTGCACATCTCTGAGAGCCCATGACGGAAAGATGGCGATCTCATTCATTCTGTCTAAAAGCGTTTTCCTTTTCCAGCTTCTTCTCTAGGTGTGGTATGACTGCAAGCTGTTTAACCAACACAAAAAAAGCAATGACACATCTATGCAAAGCACGTATGTTTGCACGGAGACGGCACGTCGTTGCTAGCTTGCCACCTTAAATCTCAGTAGTCACTGCTCGAGGAGTTGACCCTTATCAGCAAATGTTCATGGCACACCAAGCAACTGTCTATGCAAGAAACGCACCAGTGACTCTACTATCAATAATCAAGCCATCTTTGCAGTGTGACAGTCACTGACACTGGAATTTAAGCTTTAAGAACAGCTGCCGGAGGCAAGTATCGAATCTGTGCTTCGTTTAGATGTATGATGAAGCGAACAAGAATTATGATACACTGCACTGTAGCATCTTTCTGATGAAGTATAGGCATGATGTGAGAACTTTAGAAATAATGGTTGTGCTGCATGAGCTACAGGCAGCTATAAAACGACAATTAGAAGGCTCTTTTTTTCGGCACATTCAATAAGGAAAGGAGGAGGACCACTTAAATGATATTCTGACGAGATGTGAAAACACATGACGCGGAAAATCACTTTCGATTTTTTCTTTTGCCTCGTTGACCCATGTATGAATGGGAATGGTGGTTGGTGAGAGAATGAGAGGACATGGGGATGGATCGAGCCGGCGTGTCGGTTGCAATCGCCTAGCACAGACCGAATGGAACGATCGTAACCGCTTTGCCATTTGGGCAACCCGCTTTTGGATAGCCCGCACGTCTTTAAGAGATAATTACTCTATTTACCTGCGCCTTTTTTGTCGTGTCACGCACATCTCTGAGAGCCCTAGAGAGAAAGATGACGTTCTTGTTCGTTCTGTCTAAAATGGTGTTTTGTTCTTCCAGCTTCTTCTCCAGCCGTGGTATGACAACAAGCTGTCGACGCATAGACTCCACTTGCTGGCACAGTCTGGACTGGCTGTTCTTCTCGGAGCATAAAATTTCTGTTGGAGAACAAGAAAAACCTCATTTGTATGTCATTGGGAACAATAACGCTGGTCGAATGTTCAGGAAGGGTAGATTCGCTATCTAACTTCCATCAAACACACACCAGTAATTATTACCCTGTAGAAACTACATCATTGGTAGGAATTCGTCAAAGAACATTTTTTATAGGAAACTTAATATGATGAGGTCAACGTCTTTACAGCTGAAAACACACCTTGACATCTCCGTCCGTCTCCTTCAAATCCATCCACACATGAGCAGCTGTAACTCCCAATCAAGTTAGCACACTTGCATTGCTATGGCAACCACGACCAACTTCTTGGCAGTCGTCCACATCTGCACATCACCAGGAGACGAAGAAGATTAAACGCTTCTAATTTGGGTCAAGCCTTTTAGTTTGGAACGATAATAAAAGGAGCTCCTATGACCTATTGACATTCAAAACGTTATTTTTCTCTCTCTACATGTGTCTATCACTTCATAAAGCCTGGCATAAGGACGCGTGCTGAAACATGTGCAGTTTTTTTGTGTAGCTTCTAATACGCCGGCTTTGACCGCGACACATTACCATGGTTGGTCACGGAACATACGTCGCCTCATCGGTGACCTTTACAGTGACGGCCATCTTCTCCACAGTAGCCATGGTGACAATGACACAAACAAGACCCGTGTACGTTGTTGCACACGGCCCTGTCTGGAATATCTCAGGCAGCTGTGTCGTCCAGTAAAACACTTGTCAATGTCTTTTAGGTGCAAAAGAAGAAAGCAGAATCTCGCTTTCAGAAAATGCAAGAATAAATATCATCCTACCGCTCTCTGTGTTTTAGCACCTACATGTAAATCTCTCTCTCTCTCTCTCTCTCTCCCTCTCCCTCTCTCTGAATCTCTGTCACCCGCTGTTGCCCGCTCTTTCTCCCTTCGTCCCCTTGCATACAAGTCTGACATTTGTCTCCTAGCAGTCCAAATGGACACACACAGACATGTCTGTTGAAGTCTCGTTGTGGCTGCAGTCACCTGTGTTACACGGAGACGGACGGCCGCACTGCGAAGGATTTCCTGATGAAGTCTCATCGTGGCGCTAAAGCGGCTCTGCGCGATCCCCAGTCCTCTGACCCTTGCTTTCCTCACCGCATCGATGAGCAAAGGATTTCAACGCATTGTCGCCAAGCGAGACAATCTACCAAGACTTTGTCACACTCAAACAAAGATACAAACGCACACTTTCCCTTCTGGGTAACGTTTTGATGGTGATAAATCCATTACCTGTAGAAATTTGCTGACTGCCATCCAAGGAACTTATCGCTCCGCTTACCATGAGCACCAACATTGTCCAAAAAACACACGTTTAGTATCTTCAAACTCGCCATCTCCTTCTCGCAGCTCTTCCAACCTCGTTTCAGAAAAGACAAACATGGTTTTCACAGACAAACACTGCTCAGATGCAGAAAGTGGTGTTTTATCAATAACCTCACTGAGGTCTCGAGAGCTTAACAACTTCTCTGCTTGAAGACTGATATATCGATTCTGTACAATCGTCTCAATTTATACAGTTCTTAGAACCTAACACAGGGCAAACCTTCCCTTGCAGAGAACTTTCTCGATTTCCCCATGGATTGCCCTTGCCCTCAAAACGTACAGCTCAATCTCTTTGCGCTGCCTTTTTTTGGCAAAAAAGCTGGTACTGAGGATGAAGTATCCTACCACGACGTCTCCTTCTCAGGCTGGGAGATGGGGCGAGGGCAGGGTTCTTCTGAAAATGGAAATCTCCTGCAAAGCGTCTAGCCATAACACTCCCTTGTTTTGACTTCGAGGTCGACATGACTTAGCAGGTCTTGAATCTTTGTTGAAAAGGATGTCAACATGGTCATGACTTTCTTTACAAAATGACGTCATCAATCACAACTGTCTCTGTAGGGTAGTCATGGTAACGCACTACCTGCTGAGGTTCTGTTAGTTGTCATCAACTTTCATGACCGCAGATTTGAGAGGCGGTAAAGTGTCTGGTCATCGGATTGAATCGGGGGCTAGGGGTCTCGTGTTTAAGGTTTAGGCTGAACATCGCCAAAACATTCTTGTCCTCTTTGAGCATTGAATTTCCGCAAAGTAATCGAATGTTTTTTCCTTCACGTGAGGGAATAAAGCCAGTGAAACCCTTCCCTTATTGCCGCTGTCCTGGCGACTTCAGAGTGTCAATTGTCATACAGTCGGTGCGCCACCAGCCAAAAATATAGCATTCGTCATTGCTTACAAGAGAGGCTGGCTACGACGAAGTAGGCCAGACGAGTGATTTTAACAGTGCATGCAATGTGGTGTGGAATACGCTTCCACCACGAAAGTTCCAGTGAGTATTTGAGGCGTCGGCACACGAACACAGGGCAGGGAGACTCTTTGAATGCCTACATCCAGGCTCCGGCCATCACTACTCCAAACTTTAGCAGGTTTGCTGGTAATGCTGCCGGTAATGTTTACTGGATTGAGTGTGGCCTGTAAGCGTATATAGGGAAGGCATATTTCGTTATTGGAGTCCGTAAGTGAAGCCAGGCCCACTTTGACCTTTTTTCTTTCGTGGCTGGCTGAGAATGTGAGGATCAAAGTATGGCGTTTGGCCAAGCTAACCTTCTTAACTGCTTTATCCTGAATGTAGTCTTACCATGACATTCTTTCCTGACGAGCGGAAGAACAACAATGATCGCACGCTTCATGAGATGATCAGGGCCTTCTAGAGGGTGGAAGGGAAAGTAGAAAAAGCGAGATTTT
>JAOWAR010068332.1:0-12753 GCA_028571005.1 Clathrina lutea
GGCAGCTCGATGGACATGTGGACAAGCCAGCACCGGATGCATGTCACGAGAAAATGTGTGGCAGGCATGTGACCACCGGCGAGGCCTGGACCGATCATGCTCGCGCCCAAATCCGTAGCCCCATATCGCGGAAAGGCGAAAACAACCTGACTCTAGAAAACAAAACAAAAAAAAACATGAGAACGGCGGCAAATTCAGACACATTACTGTACCTTGTTCCACGTGTTCGCACACTCGGTTTTATATAGCTGTCTCGAGTTCCCACGGCGTTGGAGAACGGGAGCGCTTGGCCGCTATTGATCGTTACTTGAACCGGTCATTCTGTAAGTCGAACTGGGGCTGCTCGACCACGGCTTTGAATTGACAGCAGGAAGCGAGTCTTATCGAATCAGGGAAGCGCCAAGATTCGGCGATAAAACGGGGGGAAAATCCTGCGCTTAAGCCGCATTTGTCCTTCCTTCGCCGAGAAAATGAACGCTAACATTGGGTCTCGGAGGCGCAAGATTTTGAATTTATTCCCTGTCTAAACGCAGCGCTCAACGAATCCAAGGGAAGCCTCAATAGAGAGAGATAAGATTTCCCTTCGAAGAGAGGAGTGGGCTCACCTTGGTTGAAGTAACATTTGATTTCCACGGAGACGGTGGAGTTCCCCGAACGATTTGCCATCTGTTCGTAGATGTCGTACATAAAACCAGGTGCCCTGACAGTTCGTGTTCGACTCCTCACAGACGTGCCGGGCGTGTGCCTCTGGTTCATCATGTAGAGGACTCGCCGCTTTAGCTCCTCCTCGCGTGCGAAGCCAACCACAGCGGGCTTCGTCCCGCTGGAGAGTGGAGTCCATTCACACACAACGAGGATACAGAGCGCCAGAAGGCCGACGTGAACGCCCATTGTTAGCGGAGTTGACCTTGCTACTGATCGAGGAGAGGTTTCCTGAGCTTCCCAGCGTCTCGCACCTCAAGAAAATCCGAAACAAAGTCTGTAGCGGATGGTGCTCAGACCCGCAGAAACAATTCTCCCGCGTGGACAAAGACCTGTTGTTGCCGTCGGCGGTATTCCTTGACGAATGGCGTCCAGAGGTCGGAGAAACCGCGAGAGAAACGCCGCGTACGGTGCGAAAAGGGAGGGAGTGCCGAACACGCGAGCTCGCAATGTCGGACGGCGATTGAGATTAGGCTTTCGAATAATCCGCACAGGCCGCTTTCCAACAAGCTTAAGAGAATGGGGGATCCACTGCTCTCTGCTGCGGATCAGATCGATCGTGAACCGGCAGGCTTCTGAAGCGGCGTGCGCGATCGCGCGCCAAACGACGTGCGTGTGGGTGCTTTTAGCAAACCAATCCACAAAGCAAAACACTTCGCAGCATCAAGTGTATTGATGCCAGGTCACCTAGGCAGCTTTGCTCCTTGTCGTGAGCAGCCTATTTCCCAATACCACTCAGCACCCACTGTGACGAGAGCAGGCCCCACTTAGAGCTACCTGAGGAGGTTGAAATAATCCCGCCAACAAAGAAGGTCGCGGAGAGAAGCCAGTTTAGTTGAAAAGGCTGCCAAATGTCCCCTTTTAAGCGTTTCACTGGACTTGCAGGATTGACGAAAAGCAGCATACAGCACAGCTGCCGGCACCGGACAGAAATTTTACGGGGAGGGCGTGTCCCAACCGAGCGTCCAAATTGGACGGAAGAGTAAAAGCCGTGTGGTAACTCGATACCGCCTATTCCGCCACAGGGCCAGGTCAGCAATGCACGACGTCTTGACACGCCGTGACATGTAGACCTAAAAGCCCGCCTGAGCATGGAGCGCAGAGAGATTGAGCACAGAACGGCCAGCTAGACAGAAAACCCCACGAAACTGTTGCGAAAGAGGTATACCGCGATAGCATGATGTTGTTTATGAAATGAGTCACATTTCGGAAATTGTTCGAAACCTGGGGCTCTAATTTCAGGACCCGTCCAACGTGTTCGTGTTCAAAGGACACCTTCAGGCTTGTCACACCCTTGAGCCGCATGGCTACGATCACGTGTACTGCGTAAAGTGACATGCGACAAAGGCTGGGTGAAACCGGACACCCCTCCCTACTGACTGACAGCCAGTCATGTGCGAAGTTCGTTAAGATATCCACCTCGTGCCGCCCATTCATGTTCTATTTTTCGTGCCGACATGTCAGAAAGTTTATAAACTTTGTAGCAGGTTTCCCCACTGATATTCATGAATGTATTTCGAGAAAGCACCTGTAAGCAAATTTCTTTCTACCGAGGGTTCGTTGCCCATCCGTTCTGTGAAGTAGCTGGTCATGTGAGCGCAGTGTTGGTTGCACTGCTAAGCAGTGACTCGTACCGCGTCACTGTGTCCTACACCAGGCTAGCTGAATCGTGCAACCGGATGTGAGTTTGCACTTTGTAAGAGGCAGACAGCTGTGTCACGAGGTCAGCAGATGACTGAGCGTCAAGTAGAAACGAAGAAAGCTCTTTGTGCGATGATACAGCCACCAATTGCACAGGCATGATGGTCCCAACCTTGGAGGCAAAGGTCGCCCGAGATCCCGATTTCCAACACTTCAACGATTGGCCTCAAGGTTTAGATCGACTCCATGCCTTTCTCAAGCCGAACAAGGGCAGTGAGGTCATTTGGCGGACAGGCCGTGTGCTTCCTTTTCGGGTATCAGCTTGTCTTCGCCTGCCACATTCGACAAGCGGTGCCTATCTCGATGATATTTTAAGGCAGCGAAAACCGGACACCGGCCTTTTTCAGGTGAGCAGGGCCCATTGTTTTCAGGATCTTCCGGTGTAGAGGAAACACCTGATATTTCCCCACACAATAGAACACCGTGGATGCTGTATGGATCACATCGTGCGCGTCCGCGCCCAGTGGCCGTGGGTGCGTTCGATTTTGGTGAGTGTACACAAGTATGACCGAGCTAACACCACCACAACCTGGAAGAAGAGCTACCCCTGTTCAACAGGTGTCCCCGGAAACCCAGATGCAAGTCCCCGGCGTCCATTCCTTTGTTCCTATTGTTGGTAAACGCTTCGACGTCAGTTGCCGACATTCGGAAACATTTAGACTATACCTCCGGTTCGTTTTCGGAAGAATTCACCACGTCACGGAAAGGTGTAGCGTTCATGGTGGGGATTACACGGTATCGAACGCCCTAAACGACGGAAGCAGCTACATCCTTTTTTCCCGGATGACGACCTCTTGGTTAGCAACCCAACTTCACGTGTAGCCCAGGTTTAGAAACAAAACCATTCCGAGGCTCGCTGGATGGTTCGGTGCTGGCAGGCAAAGATAAAGACGGCGAAAAAATCCTGCCACTCACAGCACATATCCGGAGGCAAGTCATCCTGCCACTCACAGCACATATCCGGAGGCAAGTCAGGATAACTACAGGCCTCTCGGTTGACAGTTCCTTCTTCCCAGTCGATGAGTAAACCTGCCCGTCAAATTCCTCCTGGCTCGATAATGTCCAACCAGGTGTTTCCAGGGGTAAATTTCTCGCTCCCAGGTCGTGGCACCGGTGCTCCCCAGCCACCAGTATCAGGTATACCAGTGACACTCCGCCGCCGGTACGCGGTGGACGGCCTGGGAGTGCACGGATGAAGGCTATTGTATACATGTATTTGGGTGCTGAGCGCAGAATCTACATGTACATGTAATCCCGTTGCCCGCCCCCACCCCCTTTGAGTGCAATTTCTTACCGATTATCGACTCGCGGCCAAACTCGCGGGTTTTATTCCCTTGTTCATTTGACTAACCAAACTGTTTCCACCTCTTCGATGACAACGAAGGGCCGCCCTCCCACTGCCTAAACATTCGGAAGTGCGATCAATCTCGAATTGAAATTCTGATATTCCTAACCCCTAATCAAGGAAGAAAGCCCAATCTTATCCCCGAGTCGGGTCGGTACAATATTAATCGCAGTCAGTATTGTTGACTGACTGGAGGAATACTACAGACTGGAACAATGAAGCGAGTTTCCGAAACAGCGGGGTAACGATAAACAGCAGGGTGAGCATCAGCAAGGGTGAATAGTCGGAGTGCTTTCGTCGAAAACTTTTAGCCAATATTCTCGTGTGCCACATGGAAGTGTCTCGGCGAGTCGGCGTGTACCACGTGAAAGTGTTTCGAGAAGGGCTGGCGGTCAAAACTCAGATCCACCGCCGGCCATGCACGTTGAACATGTTCAAATGAACAATCGATTGTGCATCGCGGTCAAGTTTGACAATATTACGAATGTCAGTTTCCAGCAAGGAGTTTTCGCCACCATTTTTTTTTTGATCCAGCCTGGTTATTCTGAAAAGAAAAAAAATAGGTGGCTTAATTTGCTTCTAAAAACAAACAATAATATTTTTGAAACCCTTCCTACTACTATCGGAGTGATCCACTACCTGATCACACCCTAAAATCGTTCTACTACTATCGGAGTGGTCCACTACCCAATCATGCCCTAAAATCTTCCGCGGCATGGCAACAGAGTGCAGTGCTCGAAAAACATTTTCACTTGAACTGGCCAAGGTGGAAGTAAGTCCTTCAACCAAGTCGCCAAAGTGGAAGCAATGACTCTTGCCTACTCGCCAAGTGGCTCTAAGGGCCAGAGCAAATTTCCTTTGAAACATTTTTTCTTTTCGCAGATGCTTGACCAAAAGCTTGAGGAATCGAGGGCTGACCTTTTCTCTTCACTTTGACAGTTCAGGTCGCTACTGTGGCCTTGAGGCTGACAATTTCTTCCCCACCATCCATCTAGGATAAACCCTCTCCCTTTCTTAACGAATTAAACCATGAATAGTATTATTAAAGGACTGCCCAATCAACGCGGGGGTCCCTAACTCTCCGAACAGAAAGCTATCAAATAGTGAGTGAACGAATGTTCTAAGGTTCACTTGAAGGCTCGCTCAGCTGCGCGATCTGACTTGATACTACCAAGTCGGATCGACTTCTCGTCTTTCGGAATGTTGTGCCTTAGAAACGCGTTTCTCCAGCAAACAAGCGCTTTTCGTAAGGAGGGATAAAAGAGAGAAGGGAGATCAGGGCAAATTTATAGACTTTGACAGCTCGGCGATCGAGGTCGAGGCAGTTGGGAGAGGTGAAGGTGAGAGGTGCGGGTCTTGGAGGACACGGTGAGTATAAGGCGCCGCTTCGGGCGTTGGGCGCCAAGCCGATCGACGAATTTTAGTTTTAGGCTAACACGGGGGTGGGGTGGGGGTTGCGTTCCCGCTTCCACTCCGTACCGTACGTTCGCCGTGGTAGACCACAACGGGCCGCCGCTGCATTGGACATAATTATGGTCTACTACCTGGTAATCTGGGCTCAAGCTGAAGTCACCGCAGAAAAAGAGAAGAAGAAAACGTGATCGATTCTCCGAGTCGGTTGAAACCTGGTTGGAATTTCCAAAAGGGGCACTTGCCCCCTGTTCCCCCACCTCTTGCATCCGCCAAGGACAAGTAGATCTACGGGCAGGCTTGTGACAAAATCAGCGCAATGCAGGCCGCGGTACGCCTACACGAGCTAAGGCAAGCGTACCGGTCACGCATGCATGAACATGCAGAACTAAACAGTGCCGTGCATATCCGTTCACGTAGATCCACTCGCAAACCGGCTCGTAGCACGTTGTGACGAAGGAGCGGAAAAATGTGTACGTATAAGCGAAACCGATGTCGCCAAAGTGGAAGATGGAAAAAACTGCAGGTCGAAAAACCGACCACTGGATTTGATAAGGCAGTCGCCACTTTCCGGTCGCATTTGGCGAGTAGGCGACCGGATTTTTCGAGCCCTGAAAGTGCAATGGTGAGAGAATGGCCTTTGAAAACAGACAGATTGTGTACGTGGCTCGGTGGTGTCGGTCTGGTTCGACCAAGGTATCACAATATTAACACGGACAAATCGTGCATGTCCGAGAAGCTAAAAGCTGTCTCAATAACTGGCTACGAGAAAGCCATGACCGCAAAGGAGGTTCTCAAAAAGGATCCTCCCCGGTGGTCCTGAACAGGGCTAGCGTTCCGCTCTCATGTAGCAAATGTGAGGATATCTGTCGTAGCAGCCTTTGTTGTAACTACATGTAGTGCATATATAGCCATATAGCCATAGTCATGACAGAATATTACGGATGCCAACCACATCGCAGGGCACGCCTAGCGCGACCGCGGTAAGCGCGACTGGCCTTTCAAGGGACGCGCGATCGCAACTAAGTTTGAAAGATTGTTGACACTCCAGCCAGATCCAATGTTTTGCACGTTTGTGTCACGAAACGACATGGCAGGCACGCGAAAGAAGCTCATACTATGCAAGCTCAACTGCATAGCTGGGCAGATGAGATCAAAGAAGCCTTCAGTGAAAACCCTCGCTACTCTTTTCTTAGCTTTGAACACTGGCACAATGTGGTTCCTATTTGCGATCGAAGCAGATAAACTGACGGAGCACTAATCGATCGTAGAGCACTGAAGCCTGATCGACTTCAATCTCTGCGTCAAGTGATACTTACAAACCTTGCCCGGTCACGACAACCTCTCGGTGGTGATTTATCTCCACCGCGAGATCGAGAAACGTTTCCTTGAGGGCTCTCCTTGACGGGCAATAGCCGCGAGGAGATGCCGAAGTAGGTGCCTTCAGTCTAGAACGTCACCGAGCTGGTTCTTTCACGAGCGGAGAGGATCGATCTAGTAAGAGGGCATCCGTGCTGAAGATGAGCCTGTTCTGGCACGTTCTTTCCTGAAATGGTGTACCCTACCTCTTGGAAGTGGACAAAAGAGGACAAAAGCGAAACCCTGGAAGCACGTAACGCGTTTTCTGCTGACGAGTGATCGAGCGATCTGGACGCGTCAGTCCACTGCAATGTACATGCGGGCATGCGCGGTCTCCCGATCCCGACAACGGGCACAGGTCCGCATGATGTGGTTCCACCCTCGTCGGGTGATTGTCCATTCACGATCAGGTGGATTTGTCAAGGTAATCCTGACTCTACGCCAGATCACAGACGACCACTGCTGGAGACACATGACGTGCATCTTGTGTTGGGATCCGTCCGCCTGAGGCCCTTTCCCTGGCAAACGATCACCATGTCAAATGATAACTGAAATGAAATCTCTATGAACTCCCCCGAACGTGAGAGAGAGGGAGAGAAAGAACGAAAGAAAAAATCGATGGGCGAACCGGGAATCAAACCCGGGTAGTTGGATTTACCTTCCAAAGCTCTACCGACTGATCATGAGCTATCCGCCCGATCCCACCACTGAGATTAACTCTCATTTTCTCTCTCTCGGGAACTCTCCGGCTGCTGCGACCCCTACCAGTGGCGGCCCGCGCCAGCTACTAGGGTGGCCCTTTTGCTGCCCGGAGGACGTGCGAAAGAGAGAAAACGAGAGTTTATCTCAGCGGTTAGCGGATCGGGCGGATATAGTTCAGTAGGTAGAGCTTCGGAACGTAAATCCAACTACCCAGGTTCGATTACCGGCTTGCCCATAGATTTTTTTCTTTGGCTCTCTCTCTCTCTCACACACGTCTGCGGGAGTTAATAGAGATTTCATTTCAACTATGGTAGTTCCCCGCATGAGAACGTAAAGCTCACCTCACTGTGATATGTAAATTGATGTTTCTCTTTTATAAGTTTGGTTCGACGTCCTGCCTCAAAACATTGGTTATAGCTACAGTCTTTTATTAGGTGTTTTGTTCAGCCAGCGTTTGTCACTCTTTTTGAAAAAAAGAAGCCAGTGTCCATCAAATTCTACGCCAAATGACAAAAAGACTTAGATGCTATTGAAGTCTTTTGCGACCCCCTGGAAATGGCGCTTCCAAATGTGCTGGGCTTCACCAAACTTGGTAGGACCTTCGAAAGTTGGTCGCATGATCCGCCGTTGCTAAGCAACGAAATAACGGAAAGTCTCTAACGATGGTTTCTGCACAGGCAGAAGGTAGCACGGTTTTATCTGACGATGAATTGCTTTGAAACAGGGATAAAACAGACAAAGGCTAACAACTTTACGCGTGCTATCAAAGTCAGTCAAAAATCCAATTGAGGACGATCTAGGCAGAAATTTACTGATCCCCTGCGTTAATGTACCACGAAGAACTGGTGCCCAGGAAGTTTCATGGCGATCCTCGGAATTCGAATGCCGCGCCGTCGCAATATATTCGATCGGGGTCTCCTGGCAACAACCTCGCACCAACATTTCCAAGTGCCCAAAACAGGGAAGTTCGTTGGCAAGTCCTGCTTTCTGGGTAGGCTTCGTCAAAAACAACTAGCTTTAAAACTTCGCAAACGCTTCAATTCTGTCCTTGATCAAGCCTTGTCGCCCCACAAACCCAGAAAAAAACCTTGAACAAGGTGTTGAAAATGTAAAGCCTCCTAAATCATTTTTCGAAAAAAAAATGAAATTTCGCGTGAGATGCGCTCTCCGCTCGGATCGCTCCATCTTTTCCCCAAACTCTTTGAAATTTTCGCCTCAGTCCACAGTACATCTTCTATCCACGTGCAAACGCCGGTTTACATGTCATGAACGTGCCTATGCGCCGCACCATTCACGGTGCGCCGTATGAGGATGTATGCTACCCTTAGCCAGCCCTCCAACAAGGGCATAAAGTATTCATTCCCTGGATCTTTATGCCAAAGAAGTCGCGCAAAAGTTGAGCGGACCTCCGCGGTCACGTGACCGATAGCGAGATGCACAGAAAGGTAAGGTAATGGCGTCGGACAAGGAGCAATCTTTTCTTTCAGCTTCCACTTCCTGCTTCGAGAATTTACGTTTGAACGAGACATTTGTCAGCAGGTCTGTGGAGCAGCTCAAGATTTACCTTCGTTCTCACCGTGCTCGTGTTTCTGGTTAGAGAGGCGATCTCATCGACAGATCAGTTGCTCGACTGCTCGAACTTGTGAAATGATCTAGTCTCAATCGGATGCGAAGCTGACGAAGGCTAGGGTCACCGATTCCTGAAACACAACCGAAATATCTCTTTTTTCTTCCCCTTCAGGGCTAGATTTTACCACGCGGATCCTGAGCTTAGAGAAAGGGAGGGCGCCTTGACGCGTCGTCGCCAGGGAGGAAGTAGAACGCGCTCAGCTACCACAGTCGTCGATGAAGAAGTCTTGCAGTCTGTCAGCGAGGCTGACCATGAAATCCCCCTTCCTGAGAGAGTAAGACTGGAGTTTCCCTCAGACGGTTGGGAGGAAGATGTCCGCGCTTTTCCACCTAATATTTGTGCAGGAGTGACAATCAATCATCTCAACGGCAAAGGAAAGAATATTAAGAGCCATTTACACATTTTTTAATTGGTCCTACGTTCATGGACTGGACTGCTGCTTATCACCATTACATCCTTGAACCCATTATATAAGGTCAGAATGATGGGTCTCTCAGAGAAAGAAGGATAGCTACCACCACCAGCAGTGTGCGGTGCCAGGCTGATGGGCTTGAGGTGACATATGCTCACTGTTCTTGCCCTGCTGGTAGAGTGGGTAGCTGTTGCCATGTGTTGGCAATGCTCCTCACCTGTGAGTGCTGTGTGAAAACACAGTAAGGTACTTCAGAAGCTGAATCATGCGCAACACACGTTGACAATGGGGACCGCGTCCGCGGAGAGTCACTGCTCAGCCTGTAATGGACATGACCGTTGAAAGGGCCACCCTGAAAAAGGTAAATCTCAAGAGCAGTGCTTTGTTCCAAAGCTCAAAGCTATTCCCATTGTATGATGCATGTGGGCCTTCGAGAAGACGTGTGTCAGCAGGAGACTTTCAGCGCTTGATAGGCGATGTCAGCAATGCTGTCCCTGGCGCGCCCTTAATGACAGCTCTTCCTGATCAGGCAGTGGTTGAAAATGTCAGCAGCCTTTTTTTTGGAAAGATCCCTTTTGGCTCGGCCTTGAGCGACCGACTTCGACCCCAGCCGATATCACCATTGCACATTCCTACAGTAAGAAGGCCTGGTGGCTCATTCCCATGTTTGGTGCAGCGTGAACGTCAACCAAGAACTTCAGTGGAAAGAAAAGCATCTGCTAGGCCCTTCCTTGACTTGCCTCTGAGAAGAGGCAGTGACCAAGACAGCAGTAGATCAGAGTTCATGTCACCCATTCTACTCTAAAAAGGCTGTTGCGATTGAGCAGGGAACAAGGGAGCAAAGAGAAAGTGATCTGTGCGTAAGTCTACGCAAGAAGACCTTGACTGTGTCAAAATTTCATCAACTGCTAACAAGGAAACAATTTAGTGAAGACTTTGCAGCAAGCCTCTCTGAGGAGTGAGATATCAGTCACATCCCAGCTGTTGCTCAAGGCCTGGAGAAGGAGCAAGTAGCTTGTGGAGAGGCTAGACATCCAAGACAAGCTAGGAACTGAAGGCTGCATGATCCAAGCGTGCGGCCTTGTTCTGCACCCTTTCTACATATACCTAGGTGCGAGCTCAGACAGCCACATGTCCGACCCCTCGGCGAAAGACATGCACGGCTTGACAGAGATTAAGTGTCCCCTCAAGGCATTCGGCCATGACTTGACGCCACCACCCAGGAGGCTTGCGAAGATGACCTTGCCTTTTATTCTGAGGTGGCGAGCAAGAAAGTACAGCTCAGAAGGCACCATGCATACTACACGCAGGTGCAAGCACAGCTTATAACAACAGGCTTAGCGTGGCATGACTTTCAAAAATGTCCTGTATACGTATCGTCTTTGATCAGGACTTTGGGATACCAGCTTGAGCACCACACTGAACATTTGTCATCTCCATATGTGAAAATAGGTTAGGCCCATACAGACCAAACTCATTATCTACCGTAATACAACACGTATAGTCATTACAATTCTTGATCATTCTTAGCAGGTCACGTCTTCAAGAAAGTTCCCTTAAATCTGGAAAATGGACAACAGCCAATGATATGTTGCAGCTGGTTTTTACAATTACTGGTCAGTCTTCGTGTGTAGAAGTGATTGCTGGCAAGAAGTTCAGCGAGCAATATCCATTTGTGAGATACTTTGGTACTGGTAGCAAAGGTTGCAATAACGTTCTTCTTCATCATCCACCTGACAGAACTGATGGTACAAGACACTGCAATCTTTGCATGCCACTACAGGCGGCCCGTCAGCATCGCCCCCCAAAAAGCGCAGACAATCTCCAGTCACGGACTCTGGACCTCGAATGCTTCCAGGGGAAGGCACAGTCTGCTGTGACCCGGCATCATCCTCTCTCAGACCGTCCACCACTTCCTGCAACATTCCCTTTTCGTATAGAATTGGCGTTTAGAAGAGAATAAGAAGGCAGCAGGCTAACCAAGCCTGGTTAATGACTGGGAATAAGGTAAGGGGGACAACTCTGTAAAAAATGCTAAATCCTTACAGCGCTCAATGAGGCGCCCCACATGAATCCTGACCTTTGAAATTTTCTGCGTTCTTTCAACATCTTTCCCAGAGAAGCTGCTAACCTTTCTTCAGGAAAAGGGGAATGTTCAGCTTCATGCCGCTGTGCACAAGAAGATCTTGCACGTCAAAGCCTTTGTCAGCCATAACTGACGCCCAGGCGCCGTCGTTTGAAAACGATCTAAAAACCCGCTCTTCTACACGCTCTCTCTGTCATTGATTGAGCCACCATATAACTGAGATACAACAGACATCGCACCATCAGCTGTCATAGACACCAATGATGTCAAGGTTGTATGTTCTTTGTAGCAGCTGTACAGTTGCGATTACAATGGGATGCTCAACGGCACTCCGCAGCGGATCTCAATGCAGTCAAAGACCTGAAAAGTAGACGGGTACAGCTTCTTGAGAACGTCGGGAAGATTTTTTCGACATCCTCCACCTGGGGCCAATTTGGGATCATCCCAAGGAGGTATAGAAAGGTCACCATCTTCTCAATGATACAGCTCACCGTAGACTGGGAGGTGACTTAAAGGTCTGCCAAAAGCTGCTGACTCATACCTTGTCTTGGGTAGACTAACGTCATGAAGAACTGTTCCCGCAGGGAGATTTTGCTTTTTCTTCCCCCTCCATACACCCTCCTCTTCTCATCAACTTGCCCAGTCCTCTTGGATAAAACACTGTCCGCATCGTCGAGTTTGAGAAAGTCGGCGCAAGAGAGAAATGCCTTGTAGTCAGTGAGAAACCCTGTGTAGTACGTCGTACTCGAATCATCTTTAAACTTCTTTATAGGAGGTTCTCTCACTCAGCCTCTCCGGTCGATCCTCAGCAGAATGTAGGTCTTTCCGCAGTGCCTCTAACTTGCGACATTTCATGCCTTAGGCTTCCTAAAGCGTCGGTGGACCACAGGCAACGCAACAAACCCTTGCCTGCAGTGTGGATGCTCCACAGAGCTCCGCGTCGGAGGTGGTCTCTTGCGTACGGGGTCAATTTCGGCCAATCGGGAAGATCGAAGACACATGTAGCATCCTGCTGTAGTCGTGCACCGCTTTGCTTCTTGCCTCTAACTATAGCATAGGCATAGTCCACGTCCAGAAAGTGGTCAGAGCAAACCACAGTCCTCTTCGTGACTGCAAACTGTCCACAACATCTCAGGCGCGCACGCCAAGGCAAGACTGGAGGGAGGTTCTAAAATCAATAGGGCTCGGGGTCGTCCCCAGGAAAAAAAATTCAAAGTGGCAAAGAAGCCATATTTTAGCACTTTTAACATAAATTCAGTGATAAAGAGAGGAATACAAACGCGATGAAAGCTGCCGCTAAACACAGCCGAAAATGTTAGAAAAAGAAACAAAATAATTGAGAAAAAGAAAATCTAATGTGGAAGATGATAAGGGTGTCAAGAAATTGAGAGGAATAATGATGATAT
>JAOWAR010068442.1:0-12752 GCA_028571005.1 Clathrina lutea
GGAGAAGGGGCCGGTGGTCGACCACAAGCTGAAAGCCAGCGCCTGCCAATTAGAGGTGGGCCTTTTGGGTGGCCCAGGCAATCGCCAGGAGTTCTACCTTAGTAGAAGAGTCCTGTGACTCAGCTGGGGTGACATGCCGAGAGCTACATTGACGGAGCCACCGTTCTCCCGAGGTTGCTGCTGCCATAGAGCCATCCGAAGGCTTTAGACTGTGCCGCATCGGGTTCCAGACCCAATGGTAAACCCGGTGAGAAGGTGGCCAAAATGCGAGGGCTGGCTAGCTCTTGAATCACATTCTCAAAGGCCCCCTGATGTGGGGCTTCCAAGACAAAGGCGGACATTGGCAATAGGAACGGCCGTATGGCAGTGACCCGAGGAGAGAAAGCCTGGAACTGCTGGACAAGGCCACAGAAGGAGCGTACATCGATGCGGTTGCCCGGTACGGGAAAGCGGCTGGCGGCTTCAACGATGTGACCGTCGACAGTGTAGCCGGTGGAGGAGAGCTTGAATCTGCAGTAGCTCACAGAAGCACCAAAGACGAACTTTCCAGGATGGAGGGTAATGCCATGGTCCGCACAGCGGTGGAGAAGGCTGCAAACACGCGCAGCGTGGGACCCGAAGTCAGTGTTGTGGATGACGACATCTCACACAACCTTGTGGACATTGTCAACTCTGGCCCGTGCCTCGTCTCCTCGCCAGTTGTGTTCATCACCCGCGGAGATTAGGCCCATTACGTTTCGCTGAAAGCGTACACCCCCACGGCGTGATGAAGGTGGTCAGCTTTGAGCTCTCCTGGTCCGACGGAATCTGCCAATACCCGTGGCACGAGTCGAGGGTGGTGAAGAAGCACATACCTGGTGGAATGCTTGGAACCACCTTGCGTGGTACACGGGTGGGATATGCCGGTCACATGATGTATTTGTTTAAACCCGTGAAATCGATCGTGATGTGGGGCTCGACGGATCCCTTCTTTGGGATGACAACCATTGGGTGGCACCATGTGAGCAATTCGCCGACTGGGACCTTTTCAATGACACCCTGGGCGACCATGGAGGACAGCTGTGCCCCGATCGCATCGCGTCACTGGAATGAAATCGTCCGAGCCCGTCAATGCTGACATGGCACTGTGTAATTGCGGAGGTCAATGTGCATAGGTGAGCCCCCATGGGGCGAACGGGAAGACAGTGGGAAATTCCGCAACTGTAGTGGCTTTCAATGAGGCAAGGTCGGGAGTAGCAATAGCTGGGGGGGGGGGGGAAGCTGTGCCCACTGGTGGTGGGTTGTCAATGCGGAGCGCCTGGGCCAGGCGGATGTGTGGCCAGCCATCCTTAGGCATGCCCAGCTGGCTGCAGGTGGCCTTACTCAGGAGAGACACACTCACTTGGTGGTAAATGTGCAGCGTAGTGCGACAGTAGCGCCCATTCAAGTGGAGGGTAGCCAGGACCGTGCCCGTAGAGTCAAATTTATGACCATTTGCTAAGACTCCATTGCCAGTTTTTTCTTGGTGCTGTCACTGTTTTTTTCTCTACGGAGGTACCTGGCTCTCTCTCTCTTCAACCGGTTTTTTCCTCCCATGCGCGTCTCTGCCAGGGCACGGAGGTTTTTCCCCGGCAGCATACCTGAAAATTAATCCTGGCACCAGGCACCTCATGTGTTTTGTCTTGACTCAGTTTTCACATTTCCTGTTCTGGTTTTCCATGCTGTTGGAAGTTGTTTGACTGTTGTGATATTTGCCCAAAGGGCGCTCAAATTGCTTGTTGCTGACCAGTACACGCATTATACGGCTCACCGCCACTGCTGCTTTGTACTTTTTTGCTGATTGATAAGTAAGAGGGCTTGAGGGATGAACCAGACAGATGCAAAGGGGGTAGAACTACCTTTTAGAGCTCGAAACATAACCAAGAAAAACTGTCTAGACAACCAAGAATGGTCTCTGCCTGCCCATGTGGTGGCATGTATGCACCACATAGGCTGACATCAAATTAGCGGTAGCAGTCACATAATAATCAGTCCGCTGGAGGGACCATGGTTCATACTATGGCAGCCGTGAAGAACCTCCAATTCTTGACTAGGAAAAGGTATGCAAATCACAATAAACACATTGCCTGATCAAAGACATTTTGCTGTGGCAAGCCCTTTTCATGTCTAAAGTAGACCTAGCTTGACAACTGGTGAGATGAAAGTAGGAGGTTTACAAGGAAGGAATGTGATGTCTTCATGTTTCCCCTTTTGAAAAATCTGTAAATAGTCTTGCTCTTCCTCATGTGTTTGAACTGTCTACCAACGTGTGTCTAGAGTGCAGTCAGGAAAGCTTGGTAAACTGAAACTGAAACTTTGAATCTGAAAAGGCTTTTTCACCTTTTCTTGTTCTCTTATTTCACAATCTTTTCGCCATTTTTCTCCTTTCTCTTTTCCTGCAGGAGGCAAAGATCTGATATGCTTGGCTCAAATTGTCCGCCATTCTAACGAAAAGGCTTGCTTCTCCCTTCGAGATGAAGTGCTCATTGACAAGGGAGGTCTCGAAACAGTGGCTGACCTCTCGTGTTCTGGTGGCAAGTTGGAGAGGGGAGCCAATGGCAAATCATTTACACCTGTGCATCCAAATGCAGCACTCAGCGAGAAGAGAACTGCGTCTTCACAACTGGATACCACAACCAACGTTTTCCCCACTCCGACTGAGGCTAAGGTTTCGGCAAACAGGGGCAACAACAAAACAGCAGAAAAAGGTGCTGCAGGACATCCTACAGAAGAACCAGCTTCAGACCCTCAACAGTCGGGAGACAACCACCAGAAAAGACTTCCTGCCGTGGCGTTCTGTGGAAACAGGACTGTCATCACGAAGTGCTGCAACTCATCACAGATCATCGGAGAAGGAAACCAAAAACTGCTGCGTCGCTTCACGAAACCCTACTTGACAAGTGGTGTTTACTGCCTGACAACAAACAATGAGCTGATTCCCATTGTGTGGATGAGTGAGAAGGACACAGATCACCACCACTCTCACCTCCTTCGTCTGGCTGCTGAACTGACGAAAGACATCGTTGTGTTCTTCAGTCAGCAAGACATCCTCGATATCGCCCAGCAGCAGCAGCAATCACCACCGCGGTTCTCTCATCATGGTTTCAACACGGCGGGCTCATCCACTGTCAGACGGAAGAAAATGCTAAAGCGGCGAAACGACCTCAATGTCCACAATCCACATGGCGGAGGTTCCACTTCGAAGGAATCATCCTCCACAGGAGCAACCTATGGCAGGCCTGCTTCGTATGAAGTCCATCTAGACAAAGAGGACACAAGCACTCAGGCCTCGTCCAACTATCCACCAAAGCTGTTTGAAGAAGAAGAAATAGATCTTGTGGCTTCAAGTCCCGTCCTCAACATTCTTCAGCAGGCCTTTGAGCGTTTTCCTTGCCGCAGCTACCTTCACCAAGGCCCTTTCCAGCTTCGGCTCACATGTGTTGTGGACGTCACTAACGACTTCTTTGAAGCGTGCAACCTCCAGAGCCTCCTGGAGCAGGAGGTTCTGCGTCTATTCCCTCACCAGGGTCTGCTGACCTCCCAGCACGGAACCCTGCCCAAACAACCAGAGGTTGTCCTTCACGCCTGTCTCACACTTGACAAGTTCCAAGGCCCACATCCTGAGCATCTGGATCCTCAACCGATGCCAGGCCAAGAGGCGCAAGTCACATGTTTCGCTGACTTGCGAGAGAAGGCTGAGTCCACAGCATGCATGAGACCTCACTTATGGCTACACGCATCCTGCTCCATTGTGCCAGCTGTCATGTTGGCTATCCGACCGGAAACTGAAGAGAGATGTGCCGTGAGGTACTTCCCCGATGGCATGGAGACACCCGCATGCAGTGAGAGTGAAGTAGAGGGCCAGGCAGGTGACTTCGACGAGGCAGACTTCTCAGATCAAGATCTGTTCCGCCACATCATCATCGGACAGCTCGATACAGTCCTACCAAAATGGGGCGGCTCAGTTCAAGTCATCTCCTGCATCGGACCTTCAAGCAGTGATTGTGTCAAGTTTCTCAACCAGTTCTGCTGCGTTGCATTCAACGATCTTCCCTGTACACCTCCAGCTGTTGCAACTGGTGGTCACCATGACATTGACGTGTTCCGCCTCTGGACCGCCTTCACCATCAGCATGGAGCACAACTGCCTGTATGTTCTGCTCGCAGTGGACCACTCACCGTTTGCGTTTGATGATGATCCTCCGGTGAGCATCTTGAGGGCAAAAAGCTGCCTGTTGCTATCAACTGCTGCCATCTGCAACATTTCAGTCCTCCTGACCTCTAGTCCGCACCACAGCTCTGCTGATGTGCTCGCACAACACATCCGAGCGCTGAGGCGCATTTCCCCTCAGGTGACTGACAATCGGCAGAAGTGTGAAGAAAACATCCTTAGTGGCCAGCTCATCATTGCTTCGCAGAGCGAGCAGGCGAGGGCGGAGATGGAAGGTAAGCTGCAAGCAGACGACAATCAGGACGACCTCAATACCCTCCTTCAGTTCTACTCGGGTGTCCAAGTGACCTCGGCTGGCGAGTGCGTGGTTGACATGAGCCATGCCATTCGTCCAGGCAATGCACCTAGCTATTACCTCAAAACTGACTACTTCAGCAACTGCCTCAAGCTGGTCCTCTCGAAGGTCTTAATGCAGCAGTTTGAATCCTTTTCACTGGGCGCCACCATCACAGAAAAGCTGAAAGAGATAGAAATTGAGCTCATCCAGGTTTGCCTTACCGGTCGAGGGAACAGAAAAGACAAGACACAGCAGAATCGAACTCAGGATGCCTTCCTGACCACGACACGAGGGAGTGTTCAACATGTTTCTGCTACACGCATGCTGGCCAAGCTTGGAGAGGATCTCAGCTATGTACACATTGCTTTTCTTCTCCCTCCCAACAATGGGGAAAGTGCTCTCGACGACAGCAGTGAGCCTTCAACAACCATGAAAGAGCTCTGTCAAGAGCAGCTCACTCTGCTGCGAAAAATTGCTTCTATCGCCCGTTCCTTCGCCAATGATGATCCATCGCCAGCTGAGCTGTTCAAGCGAGTAGTAGAGATGCAGAAGATGCTTGTAGATATGCGCATCAAGCTAGTGAATGACTGGTGGGTAGTCGTGGAGGAGGAGACGAGTGCGTTCTCTCGAGAGCTCAAGCGGTTTCGCAGCAAATACACAGCCATACTGGAGAAGGCAAAACTTCTCTGCAGCAAAAAGTGTCCCAAGTGCCACTACCTCTGCATTCTTCCACAGAACCATTCAGGAGAGT
Source organism: Clathrina lutea (assembly GCA_028571005.1). NCBI lineage: Eukaryota > Metazoa > Porifera > Calcarea > Clathrinida > Clathrinidae > Clathrina > Clathrina lutea. Next base: position 5,277 of record JAOWAR010068442.1, read on the forward strand.
GCAACTGCTTGCTGAGTGAGGGCCCACAGCATAAGTGTGATCACATGTGCAAACTCTGTGTTAGGCAAAGCATGACACCAGCGAAGGTTTGTAACCAGAAAGCCGGGCATCATTTTGAGGGTAGCAAGCGATACAGGCTTCACCTCTGCAAGCACTTGGACAAACACCGCTGCAAGCAGAATTGCCACATGAGTGACGCTCCCAAGCCTGGCTGCAATGGACGCTGTCATTTCATATACAGCCATGAAGAATGGGGTCAAACTGACCATCACTGTGAACAGCCCGACAAAGATCATCGCTGCCCAAAACCATGTGACCTTCGAGGACACCGAGGCTGTTCAAAGTTAACCTGCACTAAACCGCACATGAAGGTGGAACCACATGTGCAACACTTCTGTGAAAAGCCACACCTTTGTGATGAGGCATGCAAGGATCCAGGTGTTTGCCTCCTCTGCTCAGACAACAATCCCCATCCTGCAAATGAGAATTCTGCCGGGAAGGAAGGCGAGAACGCCTTCAAGCTGAAATGCACGAAAGAAATTCCTGTCTGTGAAAAAAGGCATGGTGGGGCTCACAGCTGCCAGACGGGCATGCACACGTGTACAAAGAAGTGTGCAATGTGCGGCCATTGCTGTTTGAACCTGTTTGGCCATGAGGATCAGTGTGAGACAAAGCATGGATCTATTATCAACAAGGATGTAGCAGACGTCTTAGCAATGAATGGGAAGGATCACGTCTCGGTCACTCATGGACTACGCTGCAATGAACTTTGCAAAAAAGCTGGGCCAAGCCACAGTCATGTCACAAAAACCTTCTGCATTGCACCAAGCATTGCACCTGCACGAAGCCAAATGATGCAATCATTTGGGAGGGTAACTGGCCACAAAGTAGCTCATTCTCCCTTCTGGTCAGATGTTATCAAGTTCTGTGATCCTGATGCAGCGCACAAAGAGTTCTTGCTAGAGTTTGAAAGGTGCACAGAGGAGTGTCCAGGCAAGGAGCCACACTTCGGTCCAGGTGAGAAGGAATTCTGCATTAAGCCTCTTTTCCACCCTCCATGTGATCCCAACCAGAATGTTGAGGGCTTCATTTCTCATGAGCGCGATGTCAAGAAAGGTAAGCAGTTCGGCCACCACTTCTTATGCACCAACCACAAATGCCAACAGGGCTGCTCTTACAACACAATGGGGAAAAAGAGAGCAGTCACTCGAGTCATAAATTTCTTTGGTGTCAAGCGTGACATAAACATATCATTCTTTCACGAGGCAAGCTGCAACCTTTCAATGGGTCATCAGCAAAATTGTGTCTGCCAGGCAACATCACATAATTGTGTGAATCCATGCGCAGCAAATCTGGTAGGTTGCCAAGAAAAGTGCACCCATGAGGTTGGCAAGGAACACCTTTGCTGCTGCAAGTCCGGATCCAAACCCAATGCCCGATGTCCTGCGAAGTGCGAGGTTATTGATCCAGATGGAAAATGCAATGAGCAGTGTCGGGAAGGTCATCTGCATGTCTTGGAGATGAAGGAAGACACTGACGCTCACCATTGCGGGAAAGACCACCAATGTCGGGGATTCTGCAAAGGTCCAGGGAGGTGCACACGGAAAAGTGGCACACCGGGCAAAACCCGTTGCCAGAAAAGAATTCCCATCGGACGGAAATCGCACCCTGGAAAATGCCACCATTCTCCGACGGGCAGTTCAGACCATACAGCTTTTCACTTCTGTGATGTCAAGTGCCAGTTTTGCCAAAACTACTGCGACTTGAGGTTTAACCACAGCACTGGGGAACCCCATCTTTGTGACAACAGTGAGTGCAAGAGAAAATTGCAGGCCAAGAACCCTAAGGAGAAGAGCTCAGGTAAACAGCAGGCAACGACTACATCGAGCAACAGTGGCTCAGGGAATGCCTTGAAAAGTCATGATGACACTTTCCCCAAGGAAGCACAGACGGTACTAGACGGAATGTGTCGAAGGCAAGAAGCAAGAGAGCTCAGCCAAAGCAACCCATCCAGCTCTTTGCCAGCCGAGGCTACCAATGTGGGCGATGTCTCTTCTCTATCCAGTCAAAAAGCCGCCGTGCCAATGTCCAACACAGCCTCTTCACCAAACCTCAGCCAACTTGCCCCAACAAGCCAGAGTGGATCCCCCTCATCTAGCAATGGGGCATTTGCTCTGCAAAGCCACATGCAAGGTCAAACCACAATGCTCTGCTCAGACAAACCTGCAAATCCTAGCGTCTCAGCTCAACCATCCGGAAGACACATCCCCCAAGTTCAACACCAGTCATCAGCCCTTTCACGCGAGTCCCATGCTCATTCTGTGCACCACGCTTCAGAAGTTCCACAGACCAGTCCACAGCTGCTCCCTCCCCCAGAGTCCAGACAACAGATACCAAGGCATAGCAGCAAGGAAGGAAGTGCTGTGCGTGACCGCCCAAGGCCAACGCGTGGAAGCAGCACTGATGTGTCACCTTCAACTCTTCCGTAAAGCGTAATTTCAGTGCTGGAAAGGTGATGTATACTGGAATGTAGTCCAAGTGTGTTGTGTGTGTGTGTGTGTGTGTGTGTGTGTGTGTGTGTCTAGAAGTCACACACAACAACGTTGGACCAGAGAGAAAGGTGAAATGCGACTCCGTTTCAAGGCCCGTTTCATCAGTTGAGCGCCGTTATCCCGATACAAGAGAAAAAACACCCAACTAGAAACCTAGACAGTTCTACCTACCTACTTCGGGACGTATCTCAAGACAAGATAGGGCACTAGGGGATGACAACGGCTCCTAGGGCCGTACAGAATAAGCAAAAGAGGCGAGAGAAAAGAAGAAAGGAAGAAAGGAAGTACAGTGTATGACCACTGGCAGCTTTTGAACTTATCATTTTGATCTCAAGCTCACGGTGTCGTTATGATACGGTGCCGGAAACCTCCAGCTCTAGCATATGTAGCACGTAGCTTGGCAGCAATCCCAATATACGCATCTCCGGCAGCCGAGAGGGAAGGACTTATTGGAAGGGAAGGATAGGGTAAACTAAAACCAAAACAAAAAAGTGTTTGTGTGGAGTGTTCAAAAACACGTGCTCATGCTTGTGTGTAAAATTACTGTCGATGAACCGGTAAGCAGCTGTGGCGTGCCTGCGCCCTATGATGTATGTCCAACTGGTGCCAGTCTGCATCCTGTGTAGAATGCCTTGATGAGTTGCTCCCTTGAGCAAGCTTCCACTATTTATGAATTTCGTCAGAAGAGGAAAGAAAGGGGATTTACGTGTTACTCATAGTTTCACGGACGAAAAATCGCCGATCTTCAGATATTGTAATGAAAAAGAACACAAGACCTCGACTTAAGAAGGGTTGGGGGTTCTACGGGGGTGCTAAGAGAAAGGCGCAACACAAGGGTAAAAGGTTGGAAGAGATGTAAAACTGCTAAGGCGGTAAGAATAGCGGTAAATGTGCTACGGAGATGTGCAGGAGGTGGTTGGGGGGCTAGACAAGAAAGGATGTGTGTATGTTATAGGGTGGTGGACGAAAGGCTGTGCATGAATGTAAGGGTTGCGGAAAATTGCGGAGGAGAAAGTTGTTCTCATGGTAGCACTTAGAGATGAGGTCTATCCGCTTGTTTAGAGACCGGCTCTTGTCTGCTCTGATAATGACTAGCTTTTCCGCTCAGCGTAGGTTGCACCTTTTGGTTGAATTCTCCCTCAAACGCCTTGGCCTTCTTAAGTCGAGGTCTTGCGTTCTCTTGTACGATGTCTGAGACAGGCGATTTTCCGTCCAGAGTAACACGTACATCCCCTTTCTCTCCTCTTCTGATTCAGCTCTGCCTGTCAGCAGGCATCGAGCACTGTTCACGCTTTTGAACTCTCAGACCCTTATCTGCACTAGTGACCTTCGTTATCATTTATCCCTGCAGGTACCGACATCTTTGATGCCTTCGCCTTCTTTCCTGCTCATTTCTCAGCCTCCGGTCCCCTACGTCATGCTTATGTTTTCATTGTTATACATTCAAATTCAGTTCTCCGTCTCTCCTGCCTGGACCCGATAAATCACCTTGTCTCTCTATCACATTCTCAATGTTAACCCCCCCCCCCTAATCACCACCCCTTGTTTCTATTTCTCTCCAGATCTCTCTGCCCCTCTTTACTCAACTCAACGCTCCTTGCCTAACCCTCATCCATCTCTCACCAATCCGTCCTCATCTCTCTCCATCCTTCTGTGACAAAAATTTGTTGAATATCATCCTGTCATTCTGGTCTCGACTTCAAGATCTTCCTCACGTTTTGTCGTCTTTTATACTTCCACGTGAAAATCCTTTTTTTTAATCACACTTTCAACCTTTTCATCTCCTGGTCTTGATTTCCAGACAATTGGCACAAACCATGCGTACACATAGTGTTTCATGTCTGACCATCTCTCTCTCTCTTTTTTTTTTTAGTTGGAGATGAGCGAAGGCATTTTTCTCTGTGATGTGAGGTTACACCAAGTAACTATCATAGTCTTTCCCCTTTCTTGCTTGCTTGCCTTTCTTAGAAGTGTTTTTGTTGATTTTTCTTTTTAATGCTGCTGTCTCTTCACCCTTTATGTGACAAGTCATTCTATGAAAGCCGTGATTGAGCTCTCTGTTGACTTTGGGGTCCATTTTGAAGGGCTGGTTTGACGAAATCTCTGAGTTCCCAAATCAGGACCGACGTGTAAACAAACAGTGCGGTAGCGTTCAGCTCCTATTTGGACAAATACATACGTGACAGAACGTCTGCCTGAGACTGGCAAGGAGGAGGGAGTGAAAGAGACAACATGAGAAATGCACCAGGAAAACACAAAAAAATAACTGCCTCTGTGAATACATTATCCTCCCGTTTGGGCATGTGTCACGTGTCACACGTCCGACAACATCAACGCAATGCAACCCCACCTTCAACCAATGAACCTTGGGGTACATTGTCGAAGCATGTCACTCCACATTGCTTGTGTTTGCACAAGTAATTCGTGTTCAAGTAATTCGTGTTCAGCAAGAAAAGAGCCTATGATCTGGACAGAATGATTAGAAATATTTTAAGTGTAACCGCACGGAGGGACTAGCTTTTTTAAATGTTCCTTTGATCAAGACATTTTCATGCTCATTCAGTCGTGTACGTTAGAGATCTTAGTTGCCATAGCAATAAAAATGGCCACGACTCATGCGTGGCAAGGTGTGCTTTTCCCTTGCTGCCTTGCTTGGCTCTTCACTTCGCGTCTTGCTTTGACTCATTTTCGTCTTTCTGTTTGACATGAGTTTGACACGAAGAATAAGTGATGAAGAAAAAGTGATCTTTGTGACGTTGGTCGTAACATGAAAATATTGATCCTTTGAGCTGGATCCAACAACCCCTAAGGAGCCTGTTGTTCTTTTTGCCGTTGCCCGAGAGTCATGGCGGAGCCCCCCAACGGGCGGAGGAGTGACCGAGCCACAAAGGGGCAGACACCGGTCAGATATGGGAGTTGGATTGAGACAGAGAGTCTCGCCCCTAGCACGGCTCCGCGGAGAGTCGTACAGTCTGGAGCAGAGAGCGCAAGCGAAAGGAGCGACACGACCTCAGGCTCCAGTACGTCACAAGAACGGCGAACGACCAGGCTGATCCCCCAAGCAAAGTTGTAGGCCGAACAGGAATTGGCCGAACAGGAGATGGAGCTTCTGAGACAGACCTTTGAGGCCTCAAAAAGATTGACAGAGGAGACTGACTCAGTGTTGGACAGGAGCTCAACGCTGGCGCGTCCGGCGAGTTTGGACAGTCTGCTACAGCCTGTTAAAGCGGCAAGCATGAGCAGCAAGCTGCCGGAATCTGTGCCTTTGCATTCGGGACTGTGCCCTTTGGACGTCCAGCTAAACCTCACCTCTGGAAGAGCGGTGAATGTGGACAATAAGCCGCCAGAGTCTGTGCATCCACATGCGGATTTGACACGTGCAGGCATTGAATTGGAAGATGGCGCCAATGTGTTTAAACCCATTCCGAAGCCAAGGCGGATTCGACGGGAATCGAGCCGTGACCAGTGGGAGCAACAGAACCTCTAGTTCTGAGTCAAGGAGGAGGCAAGACTTCACAGGCAGCCGGGAAGGAAAGTGGTGACCTGCAGAAGTTCGTCGCCAGGCAATCGATGGGAAAAGACCTGCCAACCTTCGATGGGAAGCCCGAAGACTGGTGCACCTTCGTCTCCGCCTATGAAACATCCTCAGAAGAGTGCCAATTCACAGACAACGAGAACAGAGCGCGCCTGATGAAAGCTCTAAAAGGCAGAGCCAAGGTGCCGTACAAGGCATACTCTCCCTGCCGCACAACGCCACACGGGCTGTAAAGCTCCTGGAACGGAGATACGGTCACCCTGAAGTCATCGTGCAAGCACTCATAGACAAGGCGAAGCGGGTGCCGCCGATTTGGGAGGGCCATCTCGGGGCGCTGGTCGACTTACCGGACGCAACTAACGACCTGGCCGCCACAATGCAGCACCTCGACGCCATTGGTCACATGTGCAACCCCCAGCTTCGGAAGGAGCTGGTAGACAAACACCCACCCTCTCTTCGACTGCAGTGGGGAGAGCACATCCGCTCCATGCCGGTGCCCAAAGAAACAACAATCAAGACCCTCGCAAACTGGCTGGATGCTCGAGCAGACGCCGCTTGCCAAGTGTGGACCCCGGGTGAGCAGTCGTGCCGAGCGTGCGTACGCAGCATCGAAGACAAGAAGCACCAGCGGTCGAAGCAAAGACATGAGATGCGGGGCGAGGCGAGTTGGAGCAGGTGAAATCAGCCCACTCACGACGCGCTGGACTGACACGACCGAGCGGCGCTATCCATCATCGCGGCGAGTAACCGTATCTGTTGGTGGCGACTGCGACAGCCAACTGTTCGCCTCTCGGCTCGTACCGTAGAACAACTCGACCTGCCAGTGCAGACGGTTCCCCGCAAGAAGCTCACCTCATGGAGCCACCTCAACGACGCCAGAGTCAACCCGCTGGTCAATACCAAGCCAAAGCTGCTGATCGGGCAAGACCATGGCCCCCTGACGGTCGCCCGAGAAGTGGTGGAAGGTCCGCCAAACGCCCCGATGCTGACTCGAACGAAGCTCGGGTGGGTGGTGCACGGTCGCGTCGGACGCCCAGACAGAATAGATCCAGAGTTCACCTACCATTCGTGGATCCATGATGACTTGGGCTACGACGCTCTGTACCAGCTCGTTGAAGCCGCCTACCGTACAGAAGCGTTCGGGACGCAAACGAAACAAGAACACCACCTGCGAAGTTGAAATGATCAGCAAGATATGCAGATCATGGAGAGGACCACCTGGCGCGTAAGGAACAACCGGTGGGAGACGGGCCTGCTGTGGAAGGCGAAATACCCAGCCCTTCCCAGCAGCAAAGCGGCGGCGCTAAACCGCCTATATTCATTGGAGAGGAAACTGGACCGGTCGCCGGAGCTGGCCGAGCAGTATGAGAAGAAGATGACAGAGTACCT
>JAOWAR010068664.1:0-12747 GCA_028571005.1 Clathrina lutea
GATGTGCAGGCACCATGGCAGAGTATCCTCTTATAAGGTAAAACCGGGCACATGCAGCTGGTTTAGCTGGACCAGTACGGATGATCATGTCTGTGCCGCTGGGGAAGTCTTTTATGCTCCAAGGTAGGAGTACAGTGATGGGGGGTTCGCCACGATGTCTTGTGGTGGATGTGGCTTTACTCCAGCTGGCCGTATTTCATCTTGAAGGTCCCAACAGTGCCGCAGGAAGGTACAGCCAGAAACAACCACACAAGAAACAAACGAGTGCATGCCTAACAGAGATTCTAACTCGTATTTTAGGGTGAAGGGGCGGGGCATGCGCATGCGCTGTTGAAGAAGACAGCAGGTGTCAGCAAGTCGGGCAACCATGGCTCATGGGCCAAGCAATCTAGAAAGATGTCAAGGACGGCAGGCTATAAGGTGAAAACGATTGCTTTCTTTTTTAATTTCAAAATGAGTTTCCAAGTTGGAGTCACTGCAAAGAAGATCTCCACTGCTCTTCAGCAAGGAAGTAATGGCTGAAACATTCACGTAGGTGTGGAGGCAGTGTAGAACATCTACGGTCGTAACATGTGTTGCAACATTTGACGGCATCAGCAATGGGTTGAAAATACCAGGCCTTAAGCGTACCCCGCGATTGCTTTAAAAAGCGGAAGAATAATATTGTCCATGCTATTCAATACACCAGCACATCCGTTGCATATCTTGCTAGTGCACTTACGAGGACAGAGAGGTAAACAGTCCGTGCCTCCAACTGCCATGATGCCAGATCCATCTGGGCGCTCAAATGACAAGAGGATTCTAGGAAAACATCAAAATGGTCCCCAAATTGAAATTGAAAGGAGGGCCTGCGAACTGGATGAGCTGAGCACCTCTGGCATGCGTAGACAGGCAAGGAAACAGCTCTTCCTGTTGGTGCTGCTGCCGATGCTAAAGAACAGCAGGTTGTGAGGTGGACCCTCGGCTTTTTTATCAAGAGAAATTTCCAACTGGTGAAAGACTAGAAAGAGGAGATCCAATTGCTGTCAAGCGATGGAGCAGGCACCAGAAACACTAATCATGTATGTGTTGAGACAGTTTCGAATATCCGGGATTGTAAATTGTGTTTCAAAGTTCGATCGACGTCGTCAGCATGGTGTTGAAAATACCAGACATTAAATGTAGCCCGCGAATGGCAAAAGAACGGGGAAGATAAATACTGTCTTTGTTATTCCATAGGCCAGCAGCTCCATTACGCATCTTGGCACTGCATTTAAAAGGACTGAGAGGTAAACACTCGTGCCTCCATCTGCCCTGACCCCATACCCACATGTGTGGTCGAATGAGCAGCGAACTTTAGCAATACTGTCATGACCAGCCAATGCTGGCATGATCATTCGTGTTGAAAGTAAGCTGTGCCCTGGCACTGCTGCTTCCGGGCAGCATATCATTTATAATTGCCGTAGTCTCTGGTCTTTAACGTTTATAGTATACTCCTTTTTCGTATTCCTTTTGGTATTACCCATGCCCCTTACTTCTTATCAAGGAGGCTGCCATGCCTCGTGTGTTGCTTTTTCTTTCTGCCTGGGCTTTTCATGGCCTTTCAGACAAAACTAGTACTTAGAGTCAATTGTGGTCCTTTTGAAACATTCATGGAGAAAATTTAAGTCGATCCTGTACTCAAGACTGGTGTCAAAACCCATGGATTGTCACCATGTGACCAAAATAATTCAAAACCAAGGCTGAAGGGGATCATGGAAAGTCCTTGGCCGAATTAAAGACCCAACTGGGCCCGGATGCGGACACGGCGAGTCCTGCAACGGACTCAATAAAATTAAGCCATCTTCTTGATTGTCTAGAGATGGAATGCTCGGAATTCGCCAAGATCTGTGATGCTCTTGCGAAATACCTTAACCATAATGCAGAAAACAATGAAGAGTGTGATCGCGAGAGGGAGGAGAATTTGGATTTCTTGTTCGAAGTAGAGGGATGTATGAAGCAACAATGGGCCAAGATTAATCAATTGGCCACCGCCAATCCAAAAATTTCACCTCCTCCAATATCCAGCCACAATCATTTGAAAGATCTTTCCACAACTCTCTCGGAGCTAATATCTACCCAAATGATACCGAAAGTCAAACCCAGTCTTTGATTGCCATCACACAAAAGTCAGTTTCCCATCACCCCGGTGACGGCCACTCAACTTGGTCCATCTTGCCAAGCTCAAGCTCCCAACGTTTTCGGGTGCCATCCTGAAGTGGGCAGCTCATGTCATCAATCGACAATTCAGATCTTTCCCCTGTTCAGAAGTTCACTTTTCTGAGGAACAATCTCTTTGGGGATGTATTGGAAACCAAAATCGGCCTTCAACTTTCTGATTCAAACTACCAAGTTACGGTGAAACTCCTCATAGAGCGCTACGGACCCCAAACAGCTGCAGGGCAATGTCTTTCATGTAGATCTTATGGAGCCACCGAGCCTGACAAACGAAGCTTCCTGTCTCCGAAAGCTTTGGAACGTTGTGGAGACATACATGCGCAGTCAAGAAGGACTTGTCATCGACACCCACCAGATATTTTTCTTGTTAATCATGGCGAGCAAGATCCCGTGCCACACTATGGCTCAACTTGAGCTGAAGCAAGGCACCTCGAGGTTTTCTGATTGGACTCCGGACCCTCTGCGCAAGAGCCTCCTTATGTTCATCCGGGCTCAGGAGTTGGCGGATCGACTCACCACCTCCACTTGAAGAGTTGCTGCAAACCACGACCATTCAGTCGAACCGAACAACACGCCCCAACGCCCTCAAGCTTCCGCGCAAGCACCTGTCACACATCCCTGTAATATGAAGGCATCATGTGCGTTTTGCCAAGGAAATCCAATCATTCTTTGGACAAGTGCATAAAGTACCTGGCCGTCAGCGAAAAAACTAAGGCAGTAGGAGAAAGGTGTTTTCATAGTCTGCGCAAGGGCCATGCCGCCCAAGCGTGCACAAGTACCAAGAAGTATTTTTACTGTCGAAACTCTCACCATCACAGTAGTATCTGCCCGACTAAGTTTTCTGCACCTTCACCGTCACTCATGCAGGGCCAATAAAGACGAACCTGACTATGCAACCAGTGCCCTGGTTGGGGAAGGCAATGCAGTGGTCATGCCGACAGCTGTGGTCAATATTGTCACTGGCTCTTTTAGCCATTCTTCTCACAATTAAGCCCGAATCTTGTTTGACACCGAATCATTTGTTACACAATCTCTCCAGAGGCGAGTCAATATTTCACCAATCGCACAGGACAACTTGGCACTTGCAACCTTTGGCAGCATCACTTTAGAAGGACCAAAGAGTATCTCGGGTAGAGTTCAACCTTGTTTGCGTGGATGGTACCCATCAAACTCTCAAAGTGAATGTGATTCCACAGATCATGTCACCCATTCAACGGGTTCCACTTGATGTGTGCAAACATCCCTGCTTTCCTCTGGCATAACCGCTAGAATCAACCAACTGCCAGGATCGCCTAACTATCGACCTATTGATCGGCCTAGATCAGTACTATGAAAGGCACCAATCGGCCCTGCCTTTTAGCTGGTCTCCATCTCTTCCACTCCACTGTAGGCCAGATTGAGAGGTGTTCCAATCACGTTTTCGAAAGCAATACCTGCTTGATAATCGATAGCTGCCCAATTCCTGACCCTTCAACATCGAACGGTCTTGGACCATTGAGGGTGCCGACGTCCCAAACTTCAAACCAGACTAAACTCGTGAAGATGACATTGCATGCACGAACCTCACAAAGTCATTCGTTTTCATAAGAGCCGGTACACTGTCGGCTGGCCATGGTGAAATATTCACCCTCCCTTGGTGAACAATTTCCCACAAGCACCTGGAAGCTTGAAGTCACTCATTAATCGTCGGGACAAGATTGAAGGCCAGTCTATCAAGAAGAAGTACAATGAGATCATCAAGGAGCAGCTTTCTCATGACATTCAGTCCTATCCACCTCTCAACTCCAGGCGGTTCTCACAGACGTTGAGGCAGTTGTCAATTCACGACCACTCGTTCATGTCGATGATGATTTGAATGACATCCTCACTCCAGGCCATTTTAAGCCCCTCCACAACCAACGGTGGTTCCATCCTTCCTCCTGATGATGACGATCCAAAATTCAATCCCATGGATAGCTTGGCAAATACTCTGTTGGAACTCTCAAAAAAAAGGCCAACGCCGACTCAACAAGATGTGGTCATTGTGAACAACAGACTACTTCACAAACCTCCGTGAAGGTCATCACTCAAAATTCCGCCAACACCGTGCACTATCATCCGCTGCTCCTGCTGTTGACAATGTAGTCCTTGCGAAGGACAGTCTGCCATATAACTGGCAACTTGCACATGTTATTGAGGTGCACACAAGCAGTGATGGAAAAGTTGGATCACCCACTGTCATTACATCTGGAAAACATCAATTGAAACGACCAATATCACTGCTGTATCCGGTGGAGTGCAGTCAGCGCCATTTCAGACAATCAAACCCAAAACGTCCCAGCGAGCAGACCCCAGTCAGAAAGGCCACAATGCTGAAAAAACCCCACAGTGAGCAGCTGCCGCCAAGTGTCGGGCCCATATTAAAGAACTCATTGTGCGGGATGATCTTTGATCTATTTACTTTGACCAGTTTGTTGTCTCCTTTTTATTGCTCCCTCAACTCTGATTTGTTCGTTCTTCGATTCACACTCTCTTATCCAACCTTCTTGCCGGGGAGTGTCATGATCGGCCCACACTGGCATGATCATTCCCACTTGTAATAGGCTGTGCCCTCGTACTGCTGCTTCTGGACAGCATGCCATCAATAGTTTTTTGTAATTACCGTAATCTTCGGTCTTTCACCCTTATGGTATACTCCTTTTTCGTATTCCTTTTTTGTATTACGCATGCGCCTTGTTTCTCATCATGGAGGCTTCCATACCTTGCGTATTGGCTTTTCTTTCTTCCAGGGCTAATCAAATGCTATGAGACAAGACCAGTACTTAGAGTCTATGGTGTCCTTTTGAAACATTCATGGAGAGAAATTAAGTGTATCCGGTGCTCAAGACAAAGGCGTTAAGTTTGTCACCGACTTGAATTGAACGGAGGGCCTGTGAACTGGATAACTTGATCACCTCTGGCGTGCGTGGACAGGCAAGGAGACAGGTCTTACTGTTGCTGCTGCTGCTGCCGATGCAGGACAGAAGGCTGTGAGCTGCACCCTCGGCTTTTTAATCAAGGGAAGTTTACAACTAGTAAAACATTGCAAAGATGATATCCAACTGCTGTCCAGCGAGGAAGAAGCCGCAGAAACAAACAAGTATCTGTTGAGGCAGTGTCGAACATCCAGGATCGTAAATTTTGTTGCAAAACTCAATCTACTGTATCAGCAAAGGTCTTGAAAATACCAGGCCTTGAGCATAGCCCTGGAATGGTAAAAAAATACAGAAGAGTAACGCAATTCATTACACCAGCAGCGCGTCATGGTACCAGACTCACGAGGACACATGTAAGCAGTCCATGCCTCCAGCCATGTTCCAAATTCGCAAAAGTACTCCAACGAACAACAGACACCAGCAAAACATCACTTGGTCACCAATTTCAAGATGAAAGGAGGGCTCTTGAACTGTCAATATTGCTGCTGTTGAAGCTGCTGCTTTTGCTGTGGGTTGAGTAAGGAATAACGTTTTGAAAGGGAAAACCCCATTTTAGAAATAACCCTCATCATTGAGACCACGAGTGAAACCTCGAGCGGGAAAGCCGACACCGTGACTCCAGGGTAAGACGAAAAGTAGGTGTTGAAGACTTTCGTCTGACCCTGGAGTCACTATGCGGGTTTTCCCATTTGAAGTTTAACTTGTGGTTTCAATGAGGTTTTGCATCGCAGCAGTAACGAATGCCATTGGTTCTTCGCGACTTATAGCCTGGAGACCCTCCTAAAGCTTGTGCTGGCCCTGGCCGGTGCGCGGGACCAGCTCCTACTTTGCCCGTGACGAGGTGACACAGGGTGATTTGAAGACATAGGTCGATGATGAGGCAATTTCTGGTTCTATTTTTTTTTTATATTAAGTGACAACGACAAGCATTGTTTCAATGCAGATCTACAAACTATGCAAGACACAAGGAAAAATGGCCTGGAGACCCTTGTCCGGCTTGTCTAGTTGGCCGTTGCCAGTGTGGGACCAGTTCCTGGTTTGCCCGTGACGAGATCACACGGGGTGATTTGAAGACATAGGCTGATGACGAGTTATTACATGTCTATTATTAATTCAGCAACAACGAGAAGTATGTTTCCAACCCACACCCACAAATTTTCCAAGACACAACGAAAATGGTGCATGCGCACTCCTGCACAAGAGCATACAGCACTCTGATGCTTGTTGTTAAACTGCATTAGCTGCTAAAGGGAACGCTAATGCATGGATAAAATTCATTAATTGTCAATTTCATACCTGCCATTACAGATGTTGCAAAAATTCACCTGTCGGGGCTGAAAAAATTGCCTGTTGGAAATTGACACTTAGATCAATCACCATCGTGCAAATCGCTCACTAAGGGTAACAAAAGAAATCAAGGCCCACTTGTCTGCCTTAACTCAAAAACGACCAAGGCAAGCATAAATGTCAAAGCCAAACACTTTGGCATCGTTGGCCGCTATTATAAAGAACTAGACGAATAGATTAGAACTTTCAACAATCCTACCTTTGTCAAAATAGCTCAAACTAAGACATGATAAGTTTAGAGAGCCAAGGTTCAAGGTGCCAACTAGTCTACTCTTCAGAAAACACCATCTCCCAAAAATTAAGAGGGAATATCGACAAGATACTGAAAGAAAAGCCATATGAGAAAAGTTTTCTTTTGTCTCTGTCCAAACGTGGTGAGGGATACTGCTGAAAACATGCTCGGCACTCTAGGATGCGCAGATGGACAGGGCTCCCGCTCTTCTGCTTTTAGACAGCGCAGACGTACCTGGAGAGAATCTCCACCCCACGCACGGCCCAGCATACTGTGCAGTTGCGTCTCTGAGCAGCAACTAAAGTGCAATGCTCTGTCAGTACATGCCCAACATCTTGTGCTCTCCTTCTCTTGTGCTTGCCAGTATTTGGTGGTTGATGTTCGTGGAGGTCAATCTCTCCAAGCTGGAAGAGAGTGTTCTCGCGGAGCTGCTTCTGTGAAGGCCGTTCAATCACACCATGGTACATGGTCTTGTACTCCTTTATGACGATGAAGGCACTCAGAACAGAGACCTTAAAACGATCAAAGAAAATGACTTTCCAAGACTTCTTGAGCGGCGCAGTATCCGAAAAGAGCTGGCCATCTGGTCAAAAGAGCCCATACTGCCCATGCCGTGGTTGTAACTGTGGCCATGGATGGCTTGGGGCATTTGAATCTGTTGCAGCTGCCACTGCCTGTCTGCCTTGACCTTTCGTTCCACCATAATGACTGCGGTAGCAGTGTGTACTGTGCTGAAGAGGGTGACAGCATGTGTGTCAACCCACTGAATGACCACAAGAGGACCATTCCTGACTGAGCGCATCACACCACGCACTGCGTGGTTCTCCAATGTCTTTGAATTTTCCGGGAGGGAGTGTATCTGTCCGGCTTGACCAGCACGTACCAACAAACCTGGTTGCGAGACTATACAAGCTTGTAGCAACTGCCGCCGAGGCATAACAATTATCGACAAAAGGATATGTCCTTTGTTGAGCAGTGGCTGGCAAAGTCGCATGATCAAGTCATGGGTTAGCCCATGTTCCGTTGCTGCTGCTTGCTATCCGGTGTGAAGATCAAAGTTGTAGATATACTTCGTTAGCGACTCACGTTAATAGAAGACTTGAAAGACTACTTTCTCGTTTTTGATGTACACCTTCAAAACTTGACAGCCCTTGAATGGTATTATTTTGAGCCTGTCTCCTTCTTGTTCTTGCCCGGATGACACCACGTGAAGAAAGGACAGCGAGGCAGATCTAAAGCTGTTGACAAAGTTCGAAGTGTTTGCCAGAGGCAAAAACAGACTAGCAATTTTACATATATTTATTGCCGGCCGCCTAACCAACCGATGGGAAAACAAACCAAAGTTCTCAGAGGAAAAATCCAGACTAAACAAAATTGGCCAACTGATAGACTTCCACAACATGCCCGGGATGCCGTTGGGAAACACAAACCAACAAAAACTGTCTAGGCGATCGTGTCTCTGCCCGGCCATGTGGCAGCACATATCCGTCACATTGGCTGACTTCACATTAAGGAAGGAGTCACATAATCAGTTCGCTTGAGGGACCATTGTTCTTAAGTCTTTCGCAACTGTGAAGAGCCTCCATATCTCACTCCTATACCGGAGGCTGAGATCGTTAACTGACAGCACATACCTTAGGGCTCGATGGCAGCCGGGCTTTGGAGCACCTCACTGAAGATGTCCGGCTTAGGAGATGATGACAAAGAGCAAAGAAACCGAAGAAAAATTGTGGGCTCGAAACCAGGTGCTGTCGGCTTGACTCAACTACCAATCTTACGTACTGTGACAAGTACACATGTAGGCATGTATGGGAGAAGAGGATTGATCTGCGTGCAGCTGGAATTTGGGCTGTCGCTGATCACCCACAATTCACGTATAAATCAACTGTGACCAAGTAAACCGGAGACCGAAAAGGAACTTCAGCACTTGGTCACAAATTCCTGGAATACTTGGCGACATTGAAGTTTGGAACTGCAAATCATCGCGCAAAATCATGTCCAGATTTTAAATTTGCCCAACAAATCAACGGCTGCCCCAAACGACCGTGCACTACAGTTGGTTGCCCGGCCGTACGGAACTTGAATGGAATGATGTGTCTTGCTTCGACTTAGAAGGGAAAAAATACTAAGACAACGCTCTAAACACACTGCTGCGGTGGGGAAAAGGATTAGATGCATACAGGAAAACTGCAAAAATAATTAGGACGAAATGACCGCCTTTTCCTTTTTCCGAGGCTCTCGTTTACTTACCTATACTTTCTGTCTGAAATTACTACTTTTGCGCTCCAGCTGCAGCTGTTGCCGCTGCCTTAGGCATGCCTGCTGTGACTGCCGATGCTGCTGCCTCCTTCTCTGCTTGTCTTTCTAATCTATCCTACTCTTCTGCTTTCTCGGACCCGTCCCTGGCGTCAGGAGCATAGCTAGCCTTGAAGCCGGTTTTTTTAACCGGCGGATTGGTCTGGCAGTTGCGACTGTGACTCTCGTCTGGCTAGGCGCTTTGCTGCGCCGGTCGGGATTCGATATCTATCTTACCTTTTTCCGAGGCTCTCGTTTACTTACCTATACTTTCTGTCTGAAATTACACAAATGCGGAAAGAGGAAGACGTGTACACCTGCCGTGCATAGTCGTGGAAAAGAAGAAAGAGAGAAAGAGAGACTTAGAGAGACAGAGAGGGGAGAGGAAAGGAGAGGAAGAGAGGAGAGAGAGATACTGCAAGAAAAGAGAGAAGAAGAGAGAGACACAGACAGGAAAAGAGAGAGAAACTGACATAGAGGAAGGAAAGTGTAGAGAGGCCCAGATAAAGGAGCATGCGTTTGTGTATGTGAGTAAAATTACTTTTGGAGAAAATGTAATTGAGCTACATTCTAATGACACTACACCTGAAAAATTCGGGAGTTTGGTACTCAAAATCTTTCTCAGGAAAAGGAGTGTTCAAGAGCTGAAAGGCAGGGAAGCTAGCCTCAACCTTTTCACCACACAGGTGAAAGTGGAAGGAAGGAAGAGATGGGGAGGGAAATGCTCCATCTGGCAGGCCAACCGCCGCTTCCTTCCCAGATGTTCTCCGTTGTACCCAAACGGTACACATCTCGTCTGAAAGGGATTATTGCCATGCGCGCCTCACTTCTCCTCTGTGAGGACAGGAGTCGCCGAATTGCAGCCTGTAAGCGTATCACCTCATATCTGACTTCCTTTCCAGTGGATTCGCGTTGTTGTAGTGACGTGGTTAACAACAAAAACAGAAAACTCTAACCACTAGAATTGAACTTTCGCCCTCAAGATCAACACCAAAGGCTGCCTCACTCTATCAGGTGCTGGCCCGCGTGATCAGCAAACAGACAGACCTGGTACGTGTCGGCTTTCTCGACGAGATATTACCGCACATTCTGGAAAATGAAGAGGATTTTCAGACTTCCTGAGCTTGCAGCAGAGGTATTCTACAGGGGTTTTCGCTTTCACCAGCTGACAATGAACTGAACTCTAAAGCCGCTACATAGGCCTCAACGAAAAAATCGTACTTGTCATACCTCGTCAACAATCCCTGCAATTCGGTCGTCTATCATCCTCGTTTCCTCTCTCATTGTGATGCTACCAAAGAGACGCCTCTCTGAAGCTTGACACAACGCTCACTGGTGCTCGAGCTGCCTGGTGCGCTCCAGAGTAATTGTGGTTAACTATGCTTGTATGCGCGCGGTGACCGCGCACTGGTTGTATGACAACTGGGTGCAAAGCTTCCGAGTGAAGGTGAAAGGCCTACGTTACGGCGATTTCGGGTTTTGGACAATAATGAATGGCATTTCGCGCGATAACATTCCCCGGATCCTAGGCCTCTCAGGAAATTTGAGAGCATTGTCTTCGGCCTGTTTTCTTTGGAATGGAAGGTTTAGATGAAAACATTAGAAACACCACTCTACTGAGCCACAGTGTATGTCCTATTCACTCGGTCCTTGGCCGGCTGATGTTGGTGGTGGTCAACTCCAACTAATCATAAGGTGTTTCGGCAGGCGTGGGATCAGAAGCGATAGGCATAGACTTGGAAGCCACCCGACTTTGAGAAAAAGCCAAGCTGAGACATGACCACAAGGGCGGCGTCTACTCCCACAGTTGCTCCTGGCGATTGTGGTTCAAGTGCAAAGTGCAACAAGCATGAGTTTAAACCTGGTTACCAATGCTGTTGATGAGGATAAACATGTACCCAATAAATCCTGAAAGAGGCGGGAAAACAGGAAAGTTCTCCGCTTTTTCTGTAAAATAATAGTCCCTTGTGTTCACCTGTATTCATTCTGCACCTTTGTGTTGGACGTGATTTGCTATGCTGCGATAGGATGCTTTCTTTGCCTTCAAGAGGATGCATGCATGTGGTACCGCGATATGTTGTAATGAGCTTATCGACTAGCGAGTTCTCTTTGTCAAATTTCATGTGCCGGCGATGTCTTGACGGAGACCCCTGTACACACTGCTGCTGCACACTTCCTGGCATGCTATCAAGTAAAAGTCTTCTACCCACACTTCTCTTTGTGTCTTGGTTTGGAATGCCAGGCGTGTGTCTCACACCGGCACTTTATTCTTCCACTTAAACGTCCCTTTCATTATCATTTTTTCCTAGACTATCACAAGCGTCGCCGTCGTTTTGCAGGCAGGATTCGTGCCTAGAGAGTCTCTAGGAGCTCGGTAAGGACAGTCAAATGTTTGCCTTAGAGTTCAGCTCCTGACAGTGACAGGCCAGGTCTATGTTTGTCCAGTTAATAGTAAACTCCGTGACAGCCCCAGTCTCTTTATTGCATTCTTCTGGTCAGATAAGCATTGTACTAAGTGAAAATTATTGGCCGAACATCATTTTAATATCACTCCTCCTTTCGACTCTCCTTCACATTAGGCAAATGCAGTGGCTAGTTGACTTAGCCAATTATTGTATGGTAGCAGTTGTACAAAGTGGTTATTTCGAGCTCATACTCTCACTGAGGGCATCTATACGACTGCCCGCTGGCAACCCTCTCCCTCACACACAGTTAAACGTATCTGGAAACTTTAGCTCCTTAAATATAGTAGGTAAAAGAATGTAGTAGACTAGCAAATAGCGTTGTCAATTATCATACGTTGCTGTTTGTAGAGATGCGAACCATGGACGGCACAGGACTTTAGAACCTTCACCTTACTTACGGTACGGCTTGTGCTAGAAAGTGTGGCAGAAGGAACGAAGGGCTACAAGTGCAAAACAATGTACGTGGTGCCGCAGCTGACACTTTACATGGTACCATAGCCGGTCATAGAGTTCACGTGGGAAAGAGAGGGGGAACTTGAAGTCCAACTAGATGATTTGTGGGTCTGGCAGCGAACTCAGTCAGAATAAAATAAGCAAAGGAATTTTACCTATGCAGGTGCAATCCCAGTTTGCACACTGACATTTTTTTCTTTCCTTCGTTCGCTTTCTCTTGTGTTATTTTTGAACAGATTATGTCGGACGATGAGCAGCAAATGCCGTGAAAAGTACATCACGTATTAAGCTGACGCTTTTAAATTTGTAGAAGTTAGTCTTTATTCGTCAGAAGTCTTTTCTGGACTTTGCTTTTCTTCCTGAAGGACTTGTTCACCTGTTCTGTTCAGCTCTAATTTATTAGTGCCGGAGTTGACTGTTCTTCAACCACACCCAATAGCACCCTCGTTATTTTCTTCATCTTTGCCAAGATTTTGGAGAGCAACGCTTTTCTTCTCCATAGCCCTCACTCTCTGTCTTAACTAGAGAGGAATTGTTTTGTTTCTGTTGAACTTATACTTTCTAAGAATAATCCTGTTAGCAGACGTTGATAAAAAAAAGCGTGATTTGCTACAAAAAAGAACCTGTTGTCTGGTTTTGTTTCTGTGTGCCTGACAAAGATTGGAGTTTGCACGCTGATGTCATTTCTTGTATAGAACTAGTTTAATTACCATGTGTACTCGACAACTTGTAAGTCAGTGAAAGGCCGCGAAATCCAAATTCAGTTATGGAAGTTTATGAGTACTAAGCAAGACAGAATAGAGAA
>JAOWAR010068775.1:0-12742 GCA_028571005.1 Clathrina lutea
CATGTGCAGCGCGCGCGCGAGCTCACGTGCATCGCGCGCGGGATTTCAATGCACGAATGCGCAATTTTGAGTGCGCACGACCAGGATCCGGCCAACATGGACGCCTGAAAAGTTCGCTGGATCAACTCGATATGATTACTGTGCATTTTAACAAAAATTGCAGGTTTTAGCAGCTTTCCTTTTGACCTAGCGCAATGAGGATTTCACGATTTTGTCCAATCAGCCATACAGCTTCTGTAAACAAACAATGCCAGAGGTGACTTTTGGGCATTCGGACTAAACACAGTCTTTCCAAGAAGGCTGTCAAAGAGTCAAACAAATGATCAGGTTGAAATAGTCAAGGACCAAGTTGAACCCAAGTATTCCGATACTGCGATTTCCCTTTCATTTCAATCTTAGGCTTCCGCTAGCATGGTTTTTGGCCCTCATCAAATTTGGCAACAATCATTGTAAAAGGGCAAAGAAAGTGTGGGCCTTTTGCGGCACTCATGAACAGCACGTCCGAGTCCACGTCCCCCAAACGGCTGCCTACAGCTAATCCACCAGCTCCTGAACAATCTTCGTTGTTTTCATGCTGGCAGATCGAATAGCTTGCACTTCATGGTCGAGGCCAATATCCGTTAAGGTCTGGGTGGGCTTTAGTGCACACAGATGATTTCCAATAGATTTTTCTGACGACTACATTTTTCCTTGACCAAAATCCAGGCCACCTTTGGACGGACTGGCTGTCCTGTCAAAAACGCGTTGAAACACTTGCCTAAAAGCCTGGTCAAAGAAGTGCAATCCAAAGTGAACTAGCTCCACGTCTTGAAGAATACATACCTCCATGAAGATCACCGTTGGAGACGGAGCAATCACCATCAGAGACAGAGACGTCAAGCAGTTGCGGCCTTTCTTTTCGACCAGCTACGAAAAAGACTGAGCGACCGATACAAAACAACGGATCTCCTCTCTTTGCTTCTTTAAACCGTCATCCCATGCATGCCCAAAATCAACAAGTTTAGGGGCATATGGTTACTGAAGCACACCACATAGGCTACGTATATTCTGGTGGAGGCCAAGATCACCGTGCTTTAACGTTACCAACTTTAATGGATAGTTTTTCAATACCAAGAGTACAATCTATGCAATTGCAGATTCTCGAAAAGAGGAAGAAGAATCCAAAATGTTTAAGCGACATTTTCTCTATTCTCAAATTTGTCCGATCTGCTTCTCGCATAAAAACCTTAAATATAATACTTGAATCACCACAAGGCCAGACCATGCAGCCATAGCGGGTAAAGTTCCTCAAACAAAACCTACCACAGCCTATTGATGAAAGGAGCCTGCCAGACATGGAAAGAGGAGACACGCAACTTGGACAGCCGCTTCGTTGGCATACAATCTTAAATTGAATCGCAGGTAGCCATGAACAAATCCCAGGCTCACAGCTCCACATGTTGTTATGCAGACGCCTGGAATAGAAGCATTTTTACAATGAAACGACCTTTGTATGAACCGACTAACTTTAACTCAACCATTATCGTAGGGATAGAATGACGACTGAATCAAGATGCTTGATCAACATGCTCCTTAGTGTGGAAGGTACAGGTACTGCTCTTGTGTTTGATTCAGCTAGGTCCATCTGTTGCTAATTTGACATACTATATCAGTACTTATAAGTACATAGACTCAACACTCATCTTGCAAAAACTGAAACCAATATTCTGACATTGCCATTTTGCTTAACATGTGCTCTTCTGGGAGAAGTAGCAGGGTGTGGTTTCATCACATTCCTTACTCATGCCAAGCGGAGTATTTAACAATAATATTCAAGACAGGGAAGAGAATTTGGGGTCCTTCATCGGCAAGCTTAATACATTAAGTGTTTTTATTCTATTGTTACAGGTCCATAGCAAGCTGTTAGAATTCCATTTCCTTTTATGATCATGGAAAAAGCAACCATTACCATTACCCCGTTTCTTTCTGGCCTGTTTGAAAACTTTTCTGCCGCTCGAAAGCTCCTCGTAGTTGCACTTATGGACTTTGTATGAAGTTAAGTTACAGGGTGAGCTTCCACCACAAAACTAAAGAAATAAGATAGTTTTTCAAAGAGAAAAATCCCAGGAGATGAAGAAGAGCAACGAAAAGTGATTAATATCTTTAAAGTAAAACGATTCCCTAGTTTAAGTAGAGAAGCTACCCTGAGTTCGTCAGCATTTTAAGTTATTTTATTCAAACGAGACGTTAGTTAGCGTGGCGAAATCAGAAAGAAAGGTTTGCTGCGAGCAACATCGTCCTTAGTTCTCAAGCGCTTGACTTGAATGTTACAGTTTATCTAAGTAAGCAGTCCCCAAGCCAGCCCATTCAGTTCATCAAAAGATTCATTTGATCCAATCAAGCTCTTACTCAGATTCTCACCATGAAGACTGCCTCTGGGAGGGAGCTCCTGAGTACTGTACCCGAGATAACGCCAATTCAACAATAACATCGAGTGCCTATGTAGGCGATGCCACTTAGACACTACTCTGTGGTCGGAGCTAGGAAATCAAGGAGGACACCCATTAACGGCATGAAACAGGTATTGGAAGGACGGTCAAGACAATTCGGCGTGCAAGGCCACTGTTAGTTGGAGGAAATGTCTTGTGTGATCTATCACAGCCACAAAATGTACAGTGTGTAAAAGTAGATGAATAAATACAAAAACAGAAGAAATAGGTAAAGGTTGTTTATTTCCTCCAAGTGTGAGAAGAACTGAGAAAGACAGGAAGAAAGAGAGAGAGAAAGAGAGAGAGAAAGAGAGAGAGAGATTGATGGAAACGTACATGTGCAGATGCTTAAGAGAGCACTCCAGTTCCAAGGTCTTCATGGATGGGGTTGAGCACAGACTGAGGATGACCGATGGCAAGAGGCGGCAATGGCCCGGCAGCCTAGATACTGAGCCTGAGGATACCACGGCATTATCATGCACTGATCCTGAAAATGATCGCTGTTCTGGCATATCCATGCCTCTGTTCTTCACCCTTTGGTATCAATGATGTTCTGACCATCAGGTGACGATTCTCCAAGGGCAGGATTGGCCGAATCCTGATGCATAGAAGAATCTTTTCGGAAGTTGATTTATTCCCAAGAGCCACTGCAGCACCCTTCCTACAGCTCGTCACAAATGATGCACGCAGCTTGTAACACATCAGAAGAGCAACAACAAACAACTCTTCCGTGGCAGACCCACAATCAACATCCCAGATGTTCCTTTCTGTTTGGCAGCTGCAAACTCTAGTGCATAACCCACAAAGAGACCGCCTCTGGCTTGGGAGACGTGAAAACAGGGCTGCAACACCGACGCTTTTTTTTGCCCATTGAAATCTCGGCCTGCATTTTGTATTTTGTCATAGACCTTTCATTTGTCGGGCTCAATACGTGTGAACCTGCTCATTGGTTGCCACTTTTCCCTCTTTCTTTTCAAATTATTTTGCGTGTGATTTGGCCGCCTTTTTTGGCTGCACCTTAGGCTAACCTGCGCCAGTTTCCCGGCGGGTGAATATTTTTTGTCAGCTTGAATATTCCTAGCAGTATAAATAGAGGACTCGGGACAGTTGTAAGTTACACCATCACAAAACTGAAAGAGGAGGAAAAGAAGGGAAAACTCTCCAAAAATGGCCATGGCCAGGAAGCTTGCAGCTGTTGGCCTTAGGGTTATGTAAGACGTTGCTTCACGTGATTTGCAGGACTTTGGCTCTGCGTTCCAATGTCGAGCACCGATTACTTTGCACGGCAGGTGTTGTTGCATACCACGGGTCTTTGATGAAGCTCGGATGAGGAGAGAAGAAGTTCAGAGTGATTCCCTTAACTGCTGCTTTTACATGGGGTTTGTAGCGTGTTGCTTTCTTCGTCGATGTGTAGTATTAAGTCCAGAAGGAGGAAGATGACTGGTGGCGGTCACTTTCATGGAGTTCCATATCCAACTTGACTGTTGGTATTGTAGATTGAGGTAGGCCAAAATGCTGCAGGCTAGTTGCTCATTGCGGATAAGAGGCATTGGGAAGTTTGTTTAAGGTAGCCCTGGACGGTTGACATGGATGTTGCTACTATAAGTCAATATCTACACATTTTCATAAAAAAATCACAATCCTCCAAACAAAGTAGGCACTTTCACCCCATCAAAAATGCATTTTCTGAAAGCTTACATTCAAAGGGATCAATTTTATTTGAACTAGTAGCTGCTAAATTTCATGCGATCGAAGTTGTGATGTCGCAACACCATGTTTAGCATGTACATGAATGAATTCGGAATTTTGGAGTCATCTTCACAGCCATCTGCTCGAACGGTAAAAAATATTCTTTCTGAAGTCTAAACTTTGAAGCGCTCCGAGAAGTGCTTTCGCCAAAGAACGAACTTTTGCCAAGCTCTTCTAATACTGCGGAACGAAGACACCACCACCCCGCCGTATACAAAGGCATAGGCAGCTGGCTTTTTCGAAGTCCCAGTCACCACAGCCATTCACCTCGCGATCGGGTCGCGCTGGAATCCAGAATGAGTTTAGACATCGCACATGCATGGGGGATGCCATTTTTGGACGGGGAAAAAGCGGGGCTGGCGGCGCAGCCCAACCTACAGACTAAGATAAGGTAGAAGCGCACCTCTTGGACCGTGGCGTCGAGCTGGACTCCGGTCCGCTCATTTTGTGCAAAGCATGACCTGTCCGCAGGACGGGTACTCAGCTAGTGTTCAATATTGCCTTGTTGTCAATATTTCCCGCTTGTTAGGGATCAGCAGCTCGGGGCTCTTGCAGAGATTGAACGGACAGTCGTGTTCCCGAGTTCTCCGATGTATAGCGGAACGAGCGGCCAAATGCAATTACCTGGAGTTCCTGTAGAGTGCTCCTCTCATGGTTTGCAAACACGAGTAAAACTTGCATAGGACATCGTTCACTTCTTGCGCTCAGCACGTGGCAACGTCAAGCACAAGGTTTCACTTAGAGTAAAACGAGTGGAGAGCCGAAGGCTACATGATCCGTGGCCTTGCGCGTGTTTTCGGGAACGGCCCTTTCCAATAGAAGCTGCACTTCTCCATTGGTCTACACCAAAAACCTTGGCCTGGGCTTTCACCAATTAACTTTATGCGCAGTAGATCTTTCCATAGTTATCCTTCCACCTGACAACCAAAGGTAAAATGGAGTTACTGTAGCACGGGCGATGAACGAAAACGTGCATTGGATGGCGAGAACATCCTACCCGTACTATGCTCTCAACACCTGGGATAAGCCTCTTATTCACCTCGACCTTGGAAGTACCGGTCAAGTTTTAACCTCGCCATATTGACCTCGTCTGCACCTCAGTCATTGTGTAGGCTCGGGAATAATGCCCGGGATTTCCGCGGTCTCGGTAAGTAAGGTATAC
Organism: Clathrina lutea; assembly: GCA_028571005.1. Classification (NCBI taxonomy): domain Eukaryota; kingdom Metazoa; phylum Porifera; class Calcarea; order Clathrinida; family Clathrinidae; genus Clathrina; species Clathrina lutea. The sequence continues at coordinate 5,380 of JAOWAR010068775.1, forward strand.
ATAATTTTTGAAGCCGAGCGATATGGAGCTATAATTCCTCGAGCCAGTTAAACACCGAGGCATTTACGCGAGGGAGTTGTGGACTCGATAAACGGGAGGCTGAATAAATTATTGGGCTTATACCAATTTCCATAGTGCCATAGTTCGTGAGTGTGCCGCAGTCGGGTAAAATCAATTCGTACCAATGAAGATGCAGGTGAAAGGTCACTTTATGAAAGGCAAGCCATGCGCATGTCTTTCTCTTCTTTCTGTTCGGTGCAAGGATGTCTTGTCATCCTCTTTAAAAGCCTAAATTAGCCCAGGCAAGGGACAAAGACGTAACTCCATTAGTTAAAGACGCCGTCCCAAAGGCAATGAAAAAGGCTACTTCTTTCTGGGTGAGCATCTTTGTTAGCCTTTTAGCTGAATCAGGTATCTATTGGCACTTGGAAACGTGCACGGCACGACGTTCTCCTGGGCTTCTACTTGTCATTCAGAAACGTCTGTCCAAATGTTAGACAAACAGCAAGTCTCTGCCATGCGTTTACTTCTGCAAAACCTTCATCCTGACGTTGAGCACCTGTTTCAACAAGGTCTCATGGAAAAGCAAGGGCTGGATAGGCGCATTTGGTTCACGAATACACTGTTAGAACAGGTAATTAGTCAAGATGTGATGCCTTGCTTATCAACGCAAGCTAATCTGTCAATGAGGTACATCAATCACTGCGTAAGAGCAACAATCGTTGCGCTGCTCAAGAAATCCAGACTTGAGGATCGAGAGGTATACTTCGTTACTGGCCACTCCAACCCTACGGGCCTAATCAGCTACATGTACTCGCGTCCAGATGAAGGCGCAGCGAAGATTGGCAACGGCTTTGGATATGCACTGAGAGGGCAGTTCCGTTGCGTGCTCAGACAACCCAACGGAGAACATCGCAGAACGCAAGATAACCAAGCCACTGCCTGCTCTTCAAGAGAGTGGCGAAAGATTCGTTTTCGGCGTTCCAGCAGCAAATTGAACAATGTCACTGTCCACCTTGGAAGTCAAAAGGCGAGGTTGAGCCTCAAACGGAAGAGACAAAAAGGATACATTAATGAGTCATAATAATTTACTTTAAGACAATAAATTTCAGCCTGTACACTTGCTTGCAGCTTGAATGGTGTTTGAATGGTAATACACTCCTTTAAAGCTGGACCCCAACCCCGACCAACTTTGTTAAGAGCCAGAAGAGACATCGCTCAGCTTTTTTTTGTTCTTGTTCGAAACGCCATAACAAAAAGCACATATTAAAGAAGTATTTTTGAATCTCTGGAGCTTTTGGAGAGGGCAGGGGCTGAACAAAACCGTACAAATAGGTGTGTACTCTGAGAGGTTGGTTGCAACTTTTGCTCACACCAGGCCAAATCTGTTTGTTGATTCTGAGAGGCCATAAGCCTGTCTAAAAAAGGGTGCTACAAATTTGTGTTTCTGAAAAATAAGCTAGAAATGACCTTGAGAAATCCCCTTTGCTTTTATTGCCGAGTTAGAGCTACTTCGCCGCGTGTAATTCAATAATATGATTACATGTAAATCGCCAGCATTGTCTTGTGGCCAGTAGCATGAATATTCCATATGCTCAGTTTTATCGCAATAGCTCAAGCGGATGTTGAGATGAAATCCGCCGAAGGAACACAGAGCGGATGTTTCGAAACAGCCAATTCTGCGCGTTTGGTGGCTGAAGCTCGCTCAGCCCAGTTAGCATTACCTGGCGCCCTTCGGCGCTTGATGACATATGGTGTCATACAGTCTTGACTGGTATACTACATGACCGGTCAGCACGTACACCAATGGCTAGCTTTCACAGCACGATCAAACTGAAGGCGCAGCTACGCCGGGCAGCAGTGTCAGACTGCCGAAAATCGAAATGTTCGGTCGCATTTTTCCCAACTTCATCTTAGAAGTTTTGAACGCGGCTTTCACGAGACAGTTCGATGCTTTCCTACTTTGAGAAACACTAGAAAAACGGAGAGGGCCAATTCTGTTCCCAAGAGGGGTTGCGTCCTGCCTTAAAGTTGGTATAGTCATTACTAGTAGTAGTAGTAGTAGTATTTTAGGGATTCCCCAACCTGATAGTGGGGTCTCCTCAATGTGAGCTAGACAGGATGCCTGCTAGAATTGAATGGGGTCGTCAAGTGTCTGTATGGCCTGGAGGCTGGTAACTTGTTCCAAAGTACACATGCGTAATAGAAGAATAAGGTTATTCGTTTATACCTTTTCAGTGGGGCCCTAGAAAAAGTTTCCAGGTTTACTCATGGCGCCGTTAGTTCTGGTGTTGAAGAGACACTCTGACAAAGGAGGTGATCATTTGTGAAGGGGAGGATGAAGTAGTGTCGGGGAAGTGATATAACATCTCCAGCGTAACGCCCGGCACGCCAGCTGAGCAAGCATCGATGATTTGCTTGCATTGTCATCTATGGGGCCTTGAGGACGCATCCAACGACAAAATTTGTGTAACGTATTTTCCCGACGTGGCCAGGCAGCTCACGGGACATCCACGGTAGAAGTCCAAAACATTTCGATGATTTCGAGATGACGGAGTCAATGTGCCCAGACAACTTCAGAGAGGTCGAAAGTAGGACACCAAGATGACGGTGGGGAAGCACTTCCGTGATAGATTTCCTATCAATCTTAGGAAAAGATTGACTTATGGTGAGCGGACTCGGTAGAGACACTAGCTCGGAAGCTTTGGAATGGACTAACTTTCCTTGCTATGACAGAGCCCATTATAGTGCATTTTCAACAGCTGTCTGCAGGGTGTTCAGACCTACATAATCGGTCAGAATACGGGTATGGCGGAAAAGGGCATAGTCAGCATAAAGGCCCGTCGGTATCCCCACAGACTTGGGAAAATCATTAATGAAGGTAAGAAATAAAATCGGCCCAAGATGCGATCCTTACGGTACACCAGCTGTTATGTCACAAGGCTCAGATAGAGAGGTGTTTACTCGTACCATGATTTGGCAATTGTCGATCGAGATAGCTCATTGACCAGTCCACGTTGTGTGGTCATAAACCAAGAGATTACACCTTAAAGAGAATACCGGAGTGCCATACCTATACTCGGCCAAAAGCGTTCATAACGCCGAGAAAATCCACTGTGATCGGGATCCTTATACAAAGGTTCTGAACCAGGTGTCGACGTCATACACACATTGAACACTAGTTCAACGGAGAAACCCGAACTGATGAGGACTAACAAGATGGTTGCGCACCCGAAGTAGCTGAGGACACGAGCACTTGGTATGCTGTCTAGAACCTTGCCAGCAGTCTGCAGAAGAGAAACGGGTTGGTAGTTAGAGGGCTGCAATGAGTTGCCACGGTTCGCGAAGATGGGTAGTACGTTTGCCTGCTTCCAGCCCTCCTGAAAGGACAGAGGCTAAGATGGAAAGATTAAACATACAGGAAATGGAGCTGCTGACTTGTTGAGCAGTTGCCCGCATAAACCTCTTTGTTAACAATCGGTCAGCCGTGGCTTTGTGGATTCTCAACCCTACTAAATGGCTGCAGACTGTGCGAAAAATGTAGCGATTTTTCGGAGAGGGAAAGGAGCGCCAAAGTATTTTCTGTCGTCTGTTGGCGTGCTGCACTGCTTGAAGAAATATTTCGCCAGAAGGTTGGCCTTTTCCCGGTCGGACGTAATTATCCTACCGTTAATACTTTCGAGAGCAGGTGTGGGTGGGTTGGGCGTGGAAACATGTGAAGTGGGCTTGGCAAGACTCCACCAACGATGGCTCGCATCAACTTACTTTTCGATCTCCGCGTGTTTTCGGTCGTAGTAAGCATTTTCCGCCTTATGAAAGAGGGGTATACAGTAGTTTCGGAGATGTCGACATCGACGCCAATTACCTTCGCCTCAGCTACGTACGGTGCCAGTAAAAAGTCTGTGCTTGGACTGTGACAGACGGTGAAGCCTTGAAGTAATCTAGAGCTTGTTTTTCCGACGGATGGTGATTGAACAGATTGGTATGTATCGGCGACCAATAGCCGTAATGATGTATAACCACACTGCCTAAGCGGTGCTTACGTTTGAACTTCGCGAATGGCATTGAGCAGGGGAGCACCGGAGAGAGCTTGCCTGAGGCCATCCCAGTCATCGTTGCGGAATCCGGTAAATAGGATATCGGATTTCGGGGTGCGCAAGTGGATGCTGAGTTTGGCAATCCCGCAGGAACGATCGAAAATGGCCGGGGAGGGGGCATGACTACGAGGTCAGTTCCGAGGTCAGAGCGGTCAGTCGCAAATAGCTCTACGAGTGTTCTACTTTCTCCGTCCGCGGTGAGAGCCTTGGAGGTGTACGTACTACTTGAGACAGACCAAAGTCGGTGAAGAGTGCAGCCAGCCTCGAACAGGCCGTGTTCATCGCCGAATCTGCCTTCCATGACCGACGCTTGGCGTTAAAATCTCCAAGCAGAATGATTGTGACTCGGTCATTTCTTGCGTTGTCAAGACGTTGGGAAAGACTTTCAAAGAATATCTAATTGAATTGATTTGGTGGTGGAAAGCGCCGGACAGCAGCCGCGGGCAAGTCCGCGGTAAGCGTCAAACCAACGGGTATACACCTTTTGTCAGCCTTATCACCAGCAGTCATTCACCCGTTTTTTACTTTAATTTATCGTCCTCTTGTCTGTCGAATCAACACTCCCTGCATGCCGCAAATTTCTCACTGTCAACAACGACACTGGAAGTTTCATAGTGGTGAGGTTTCATCATGATCATTATGTGTCTTTTCCTTGCTCCGTCTCTTCCACCTTGTTAGCAAGTTCTTCTGAGCCTCCCTACCCGCTTCATCTCCTCTTTTTTATGTCATTGTCGCTGCTGTGCTTTTGGTTTTCCCTGGTGTGTGCTGAGATTCTTTGCTGCCAGGTAGTTACGTGGCCAGACGTAAACTTAAAGGGACATTCAGACAGATCGGCGACTTTGAATTCGTTATTACACGAAATCAAAATTTTGGACGGGGCCCCAGTTCTTCACGTTCGAAGATGGCGTGAGTTGAGAGACGAGTCGTAAAGTCACATCAACATGCATTCTAGAATTACGGGAGAACCGTTCTTATTATCATATGAAAAGCGGTTTGCTGCTCTTTCAGTTTGCGTCCCACGTTCGAAGTTCGTGTTGCACGAAAATTGCGTGAATTACCCGTAGACCAGAGCAATAAATGTTTGTTTTGGCAAAAGAAAAGGAAATCAAAAAGCATCACAATGGCCATTTAATTACCATGAGTTTTTGGTAGTTCCCTGGCTCATCAGAGCATTACAGCTCAGCAAATTACATAGCATGTCGGTTCTTTGCTAGCTGTGTGAGCCAACTTTGGCATGACTAACTTGTAGCTACATAAGCCATCTTTTGAGTGACTATTTCTTCCTTCTGGCTTCAAAGGACCAACCACACCCTCCCGGAATAGGTGGGGTATTGGCTCAGTTTTCTGCATCGTCTCTGGACCAAGAAAAAGTGACCTTTTGTAGAGTTGGGGCTAGGATGGGTTTAAGAAAACCATTGACAGAGACGACAATGTCGGCACCCAAGTGAGAAAGCCCCAGCTGTTTGGCCAAGGGATGGAATATATTTAGGAATTTTTTTTTTCATGCCACTGAAACTTTGAACAAACTGAATCCCAAAATTTCTGTCGAATTGTGGGCATTTTTGTGGCATCTCTCATTGAGGGAAATGCTCTATTGCGGATAATTTGGAGTGAAAGGCCTGGCACTGTCTTTGGATATGGAACTCCATGGAAAGAGACATTTAGTCCCTTACCCGACGTGGAAGACAATCGTCTCGCCCGCTTGCGCGGAGTCATTCTTGTATTCTGTGGAAAAAATGCTTATAATAGATATCTCCTCCAGGTGATACAAGTAGGGGACTAGGACCACGCCTTAGGCCAACCATGTGTACGTTATTGGCCGGGGTAGTGTCCACTTTTCTTTCGTCTGGTCCAATTTCGCTCTTTTTTTGCTTCTCTATGACATTCGCTCTTTGTCTTCATAAAGTTTTTCCTCTTTCCAATTTTTACGGGGAGTCTTCGACAAAAAACACGGCGACCCATCGATGGTCGGTTTGTGTGATTGAGCGAGCCGCGCGCGATGAAACTCCCATCGGTTAGCGCCGCGGCCCGGTCGAAGAAAATGGCGACCTCAGTGGTGCGTATGCACACTGTGGCGGTACCCTGGCACCCGGTGCCTGGTCTTTTTTTCCAAATCTATTCAAAATGTTCTCTTTTTTTTGGGCAGTGAGAGGTAATGGCTCTCTGTTTCTTTCGTAGGCTTCTTCTTCTTTTTTTTTTTTTTTTTTGGTATTACATGGGGTTGGTTCAACCTGGGCTTTATATGTACGTATCTTTTGTTTGTTTTCTTCGCAATGTTACAGCTACTGTGACATTTGACCTACCCGGTGTAGTGGAGAAAAAGCATGGTGGGTACTTCAATGCTTTGTAACACGTACAAAGAGCCGAGCCAAGTACTGCACATAAAGGGGAAAATCATGGTGACCATCTACAGAGCATCATCACCCAGTACTGGGCACACACAACAGAGAGAGAGAGAGAGAGAGAGAAAGAGAGAGAGAGAAAGAGAGAGAGAGTGGGAGAGTCAACTAGACAAGCAGTGTAGCATGCTTGACATGTTCTCATCTTCGGGAAAAATTTTTCCATGGTCAGTTGTCCTTTCAGGTACAGTTGTGCAGTTTGGCTTTCAACAATGACTTGGTCTGTGACCGCGATGCCGTTCTTCGACCGAGGCAAGAATGAAGGTAGAGAGAAAACACTCCACAATCACCTCCTGACAGCTATGCCGAATCTTAAAATTCAAATGTGTTTGCATTCTTTTTTTTTTCCTTTTGGTAATGATGACTTCTTTTTAGCCACCACCATCATGACAGACTGGATAGTATCATGCACATGTGAAAAAAAAAGCCACCCATGCTGTTGCAGATCCTAGGCACATAATATTATTGTCTGGTAGTGGGAAGGTCATGCAGACAGAAATCAGTCCAGCGAGTGAGTGATTCAGACAACTGCCCACTCCCACGAATCCAGAAACATGCAGTCCACCCACCATCAGCCACTTCTCCATCACGATTGCTCCCTGAGCCCCTCCCCACCCCATAAACCACATCACATTCCCTCAGACACTCTGCTCTGTGTTACATGGCAGACCAACACAATTACTGGTGTGCAGGTACAACCGTATGATCCCGGCTTCCTTCAAATATGTCAGTAAACAAGGTCACGCACAAGGTGCATTGTAACCGTACAAAGAGCCAAACCAAGTACTGTACATAAAGGGGAAAATCATGGTGAGCATGTACAGAGCATCATAATCCAGTACTGGGCATACACAACAGAGAGAGAGA